>PVJA010014807.1:0-46563 GCA_004027025.1 Myocastor coypus | reverse complement strand
GAAATACAAAATTGTAGTCTGTCAAGACTATGGTATTTGGTCCAGTCTCTTATTTTCAAGTACTACTCTTGAGAGAGAGAATGACAGTAACTGAGTTTACACCGGGAGCAGTACACATCAAAAAGAGAAGAGTGACATACATTCCAAGCATAGTTTTAGTGTTACATAGTGCTATGTTCAATATGATGAACCTTTTGAACGTTCTTGAGACCAATATCTGATTCATCCTGTGTACATTAGTGCATGGTTTTGCTCTTGATATGTTTTCTCCTTTATTCTAATCACCTTTTAACTAAAGTGTATTGTGCTTTATTCTTGTCCACCCTTCACAAGAAGGATACCTCCCAGGGGCAGGTATGTTGGCTTTGGTCATTAATGTACCCACAGGTAGACTGTCATCCAATCTATTTTAAAAAAAAAGACAGTTGAAAAGTGAAGAAAACTTAATAAAGAATGAGAAAAATAACCATTTTCCTATGCAATGAAGTTTATTTTAACCATCAAAAAATGAGATGCATATATAAGCAAATATGTACACAAAGTACATATAATAAATATATTTATTATGAGTCAGAAGTTATTTAGAACCTAATACATTTATTAATTTATGTATGCATCCTTAAGCATTATTTAAGCCATGAGATTCTTTATCACTGATAGAAGTCTGATCTCAGTTAAGTTTAGGAAGAAGAAAAAGAAAGTGGTCACTGTCTATTTGCTTCCTATAATGAAGAGACATACAAATTTTGGAGGATAATTTCTAAGGGTATCTTAGTGCTGTCTAGGCTAAAATGACAAGGTTTTGTCCTCTCCTCCTCTCCTCTCATGTCTTCCCTTTGCCTGAAGTAGCTGAGGTTCCTTTTGATTTTGATTTTTCTGTGGCTTTTCCACAAGTCCCACTCAGGTACTGTCCGCGGTGTGACTGCTTGCTCTGGTGAACTCGGGCTTCCTGGGCCCTTTCCTTAGTCTGGCCAAGGCATCTTTTCATGTTTCTAAGACACAGTTTGCACAACATTCTCATAATAGCTATTTTGGCTGCAGATGGGTGCAAATGTGTTTCATTGAAAATTGTACTTCATGGGGCTGGTAAGATAGCTCAGTGGCCTTAGCACTTGCTTAGATTAGCATGGGGCCAGGGTTCAATCCCTGGCACAGCATGTCACACTAGCCTTGTCCCTGGGCACAATGAGGCAGTGATGGAGTTCAGGTGTGGTGGTATGTGTCTGTAATCCCAGCACTAGGGAGGCTGAAAACAGGAGGATCACTACAAGTCCAAGCTGTACTGTGAGACCTTACACACACACACACACACACACACACACACACACACACACACACACACTAAAAAAGAAAAGAGAATGTACTTCATGAGTGAAATTGCATTACATTATTTGTTGTGTCATGGATACCTAACTTCATACAGGTATTTTCTTCTTAGTTTCTACGCCAAAGACTTTGGCATCTTGAAATTTTTAATTTTTTAAATAGATATAGATGTAGATGCTAACATATATATATCAGAATAATATATGTTAGCATATATATATAAATATTTGTGACACACACATACAAACACATATGCAATACAGATATATCAGAAATATTCACCAAACTAAAGTGACTTACAAACCTACATGACTTCATGTCTCCTGGAACATCTGACCACAAATATAGCTATGTGGTACTTTGTTTAATACATTAGATAATAGGAATTGGAACATTGCTTAAATATTTGTGCTCTAATATCTTTCGCAACATATTCCCAGTAAAAAAAAAAAATGTAGGAAACCTCCAAAGATGAATAGATAAAGAAAACGTGGTACATATGATAGAATATTATTTGACCTTAAAAATGAAAAAGTTTCTGACATATACTGGGGCATGGATATAACCCTGAACACTGTGTTAAGTGAAATAACCAAGACACAATAGTATAAATGTTGTATAAATGTACATTGTGTTAGTCAGCTTTGTACCACTGGGACTAAATACCTCACACGCACAGCATAAAGGCAAAATGAGTTTTAAAATTTTGTATCGATTTATTTGATACAGAGTCTTATGTAGTTCAGACTCAGAGTGATCCTTCTGTTTCAGCTTCCCTGGCACTGGGGTTATAGGCATGCGCCACCATGCTAGGTTTCAGTGCCAGCCCTTCATACGGAGTCAGGGGTTAAACCTGGGACTTTGCACTTCCAGGCAGGCTCTTATGTTGTTGAGCTAACTCCTCAACCCCCAGAGTGATTTCCTTTGTCTCCCAGTTTCAGAGGATTTCACCCATGGACAGTTGACAGCTCTGCTTCATGCAGAAATACTATAGTTTAGAAGCATGTAAGAGGAAAGATGTGTACCCTATGGTAGCTAGAATTTTAGTGATGGCAGGAAAACAGCAGAGAGAAGGGAAGAGCCAGGAACCCACCTCCTCACAGCACATTCAATAAAAAATTCATTAGTGGATTAATCTACAATACATTTAGTATCCTAAACACACGAGGTGTTGGGTGACATTTCATGTTTAATTCATAACTAATATTTATAGTAATCAAACTCAGAAACAGAAAATAAACTAGAAATTGTAAAACTAGAGAAAGGAAAGTTGGGGAGTTACTGTTTAATGGGAGTGACATTTTAGTTTAGGAAGAAGAAAAATTTCTGGAACTGTGTGGTGGTGATCTTATACAATGTGAATATGTTTGTTGTCACTGGGTTATACATATAAAGCCGCAACTGGTGAACATAATGCTATATATTTTTGCCATAAACGTTTTTCAGTTGATCAAATTCAGTACCTGCCTCTTAGATATTTTACCTCTATGTCTTCTAATCATAAAGAAAAGTTTAAGTGAGCTAGAGATACATTGGTTATTGTTACATGGTGTAAGCCTTGAGTAGCCCTAAAAATGAACTACTTAATGCATGCTTTATGTTTATCCGCCCTCTTTTATCTCCACTTTGTTCCCTTCTGGTTTTACAGAATAAAATCTTGTCCTTTTTTGCTAAAGCTGTCTTTTCTTTTCTTTTCTTTTTTTTTTTTTTGACAGGGTTTCACTATACAGTTTAAGCTGGCCTTGAACTCGCTTTGTCGTTCAGGCTGGCCTTAAATTTTCAATGATCTTCCTGGCTCAGCTTCCAGAGTGCTGAGATTGTAGTCACAGATCACCATGCCCAGTTTAGGGCTGTATTTTAAGTCACTTTAAAAAAAAAAAAAAAAGGTTTATTATGTTCCAGTAGGTACTTTGAGAGCATTTATTGCATGAATTCTGTCTTGTACTGTGTTTGAATAGCTACAGAATAACTTACAGATTATAAAGATTTATCAATAGTTTGAAGCAATAAAGATTGTTAGTTGGTACATGAAAACACATTTTAAATATCTCTAAATCCTACTCTTTCCACAAGACTCAGCTTATTTTTATGCTGTTTTCAACTGGTTTCCTGATAACATTATTAATTTGATAGTCAAAATGTGGAGATTACTCATTGAAACAATATAGGCTTAGACAAGGTTCTCATCATTCATGCTTTAGACAGTGTAATCAATCGGACATCCATCATGCAGAAGAGGTTTCCATATGATGCCTGTATATTAGTACTTTATAGCTTTCTAGCTCATTTGTTATTTGATGACATTTCAGTAAATATTTCCAGTTTGAGGGTAGTCAACAATTAATATAATGATTAAAGAAACTACATTTGCTTCACAAGGACTATAGGCTTAAGTGTGCTATGCACTAATATTACTGCATATATTTCTGTGTAATTTTTTAGAATAGAGAACAACGAAGTAGTCTTTTCACCTGCAGAATATAATGGTTTCCCTTTTACTTTTAAAATCAGGACCATTTTTAAAATGAAATGATCAAGTTCCATAGACTGATCTTTAGTCATGATTCTTCTGGGGAAAGATTCTTTCATTTTGTGGTTTCTGCATCACTTATCTGGGTCAAATCTCTTGAGTGTCATCTTAAGAGCTCTCAAAAACGTAAATCACACCAAAGAAGTAGTAAAACATGATAGAAAGTGATAGGCGGATTTGCGCCATTCTTCTTTCTGACAGTGCACTGTGACATCTGCATTGTGATAGCCACAAGTCACAGATCTTAGGTGCACTTAATGATGCTGTTGCATATGCTTCCAGGCATGCCCCTAAACACCTCAAAGCGCACACAACATAGAACCATAATGCAGGGAACGTCCATGTCTCAGCTCCTCTCCCTGTAGACTCCTGTACAAGACTGCTTGTGTTTTCAAGGAGTGGTCACCAGCTTCTCACATACATAGCCCATGTCAACACAGCAAGGTAGAGGGTTAGCATCTGTAAGTGACACCATCATTCCCATGTCACCCTTCTGAGCATGTGAGCATCTCTGATGCAGTGTGAATGAGAACCATATAAGAAGCCTCAGTCACAGGGATCAGAGCGATGCATGGCTGGTTCTCTTGGTGCAGCCCCAGGTGAGTTCTCTGATGCCTCACCTGAGCTGTGCTCTGCTCCTCAGAGCAGTAGGCCTTCCATGTATGCTACTGAAGAAAGAGTTCTTTCTACTCATTTCTGCAGTAGTGTGTGGCATACCCACACTTCCTACTGCTTGTTTTTAACCAAGGATATCATCTATTGTACCTAGATTATTTATTTTATAATCATTCTAATTTATCCTGAAGACACTGTTTTTGATACTATCTGCTAATTAGACTAGCTTAAGTGTGTGTGTATGTGTGTGTTTCATTTTATTTATTCTACCCTAGTCCAACTAAAACAGAGATGAATATTCCCTTCCTATTCCTATAGATTATCATTTAATTGATCTGAAATGATACCCAGCCCACAATAATTTTTATGAAAGTGTTCCTGAATAATTTATTTGTGTAAATTCAAACTCTCTGCTTAAGTTTTTCAAACACAAAAGGTGAAACAATTAATTAAGTTGACAAATTTTAACTATAACACTCAAATTTTTGAAGTCTACACCCAGATACCATTCATATTTTATTTATTTATATATTTATATATTTATATATTTATTTATTTATTTATTTATTTATTTATTTATTTATTTATGGTTCTTAAGCACACATGGCAGCTCTCTTACATAACCCTCTCAAAGGCCCACTGTTTGTTAGCGTTCTATCCCATAGATCAGTTTTGCTTGGAGTTGAACACTACATAGAATGGACTCGTTTGAACTGAAAATTAAAATAAGGTTTATTTATTTTGCTACATATAAGTAGGTGATTATTTTTTAGTGTGTATAGCTTTCATTATTTGATCAAACATCTATCCTTCAGACTATTTTCAATTTATGTCCATCAAATAAAATTGTTGTGATCAATTTTGTGCATGGCTTTCTGGAGACATTGGCACCTGTTTGAGATAGAACAGAATCACTTTCAGAAAAGAATTACAAGAGTGGAATTTGTAGATTGCAAAGTTTGTTGTGTATTGGATTTGAGAAATTGTTACCAAACATTTTCCAGAATGGCTGGGTTAATTGTCTCCCATTGACAATGCATAGGAGTTCTGTTTGATAAGTTGCCTGATCAACATTTTGTCTTCTGTCTTCAATTTTTTATATTGTAGTGGGCACAGATGAACAGCACAATGTGATTTAATTTTCACTTCCATGATAATCATGAAGTAGATAGATAATACATATAAATGGAAGTAGACAGAGAGACACAGACAGAGTTGAACTGTATTCAAATTCACTCACTGCTGTTCTCCAGGAGTGAAAGATAGTGAGATAGTTAACTTTAGTGTCAACTTGAATAAGAAACACCTACCTATCTAGTTTAGTAAAGTGCTGGGTGCATCTGAATGTTCAGCCTACTGAAGACCCATCCAGGGTGTGGGTGGAACCAACCAACAGGCTTGGAGCCCAGATGAAATAAAAAGGGAGAGAACAATGCCTCACTTTTACATCTCCAAAGGAGCTTCAGTCTCTGACATTGCCTTTGGTTGTCCATTCCCAAGCTCCAGGCCCTCAACTCCTGTCAGGTCTTCTGTCTCTCCATCACACAGATGAATCTTTTACATTCTCCTGCCTTTGATTCTGCAGGTGCCCAATGTAAGCACACCTTGCAAATGCTTTATATATCGCATATTGTACATATTAAATCGATTCCTCTAGTGAGTCTTCACTGATATAGATAGGTAGATAGATGGATCTAAAGTGCAAGAGTAGTATCATAGAGGAAGGCTGAGGATATAGCTCAGTGGAATGGCACCTGCCTGGCAAGCACAAGGTCCTGAGTTTGATTTTCAGTACAAAAAAGAAAAAAGAAAAGTATCATGGAGGATGAGAGCTAGAAAAAGCCATAGAAATCTTTGCCCGCAAGCAACCACAGTGACCAGTCATACCAATACCAGGAGGCTAGATGAGGCTTAGTGGATCACATACCTAGTTAGTGGTGGGGACAAGATTTAGTAACAGGACTCCTGCCTTTCAGGATGCAGATCTTCCTCACATCTCAAATTCCCCTAGAAAGTTCAGTATTCTGCAGTTCTTACTATTTCTCTTTGTTGAGCTACCAACATGCAGCCAGTAAAATAGTAAAACATAGTAAACTTGGCTGTGGAGAGAAGGTAGGGAAAATGAGATGGAATAAAAGTAACTTCCTCCTCGAGCAACATTGAAGGTTTTGGAAATATAGGCTTTTTCTCAGAGGAATTTATAGTCCTGAGCAATACACATAACCTAATACTTGTGTGACTCACTGACACTTTATTCCAGGCTCAGGTGACAGAGACTATGAGTTTAGTGACGATGGAAGCACTTGCTTGGGCTGGCCAAATAGCTCAGCAGATTAAAGTACCTGAAAACAGACACAGGGGCTGGGGGCTAAATCCCTGGGCCTGCCATGCTGGCCCCGCCCCCAGGGCACACAGAGATGGAAATTGAGCCTGGGCATGGTGGCGCACGCCTATAATCCCAGCTCTTAGGAGGCTGTAAACAGGCAGATCACTGTAAGTCCAATCTAATAGTGAGACCCTGAACACCCTGTAGACCTTTCCTTTAAAAAAAAAATACAGAAAAAACAAAAATAAATCGAATAAAATAAAGTAAAATGAAGCACTTGCTTTATGTTTTCCTAGGGAAAACCAAGTAGTTAGACCAAAGGTTTCAAATAAGAAGCCCATGGGCTGGGGAAGAGTAATAGAGACGATCATATGTTGATGGTGTTTAACAATTAAGCCAATTAAAAAAGCTTTCCATAAAAACGCAATGAATGGAACTGCTAGATTCTCTTGAAGTATCAGTGTTACTGATATTGAGCTTACTCTTCAACTCACCGACAGCTGTGACGGGACTGGACCAGTTTGTGTTTCCTCCTTTGTTGCTTCCATCATTTACGTCATCTTCCTCTCTGGGTGTTTGACTCAGAGTCTTAGTTTTAAACAAAAACATTAAGTAGACCCATAGTGCCTTCTGCTTCTAACAAAAGCATGCATTTAATTTCTTTTTAAGTCTAAATTATACATGTGTATATACAGAGTCTGCCGAAAGTTACATACACACTTCAGGTAAAGAAAAACTTGTGCAAATCTTTTAATCTTAAAGTTATTGAGACATCATGAGATTAGTACAAGTTACCTTCGACCTCTGCAATTACAAAAGGTGCTTAAGGTGGTGGTCATTAGCTTCCAGACATTTGTTAGTACTCCTGCTTGGGTAATCTTAGATATCAGGATTGCTGCAAGTAGATTTTTCAATTTCTTCTTCAAGAACTGGAACTATAGTGTATTTTCTGTGAAATACAACATGCTCTAGGGTCCCCCATATGAAGTTGTATGATCTGTTGAAGAGTAATCATACTATTTTTCTCCTCCTAAAATGCATATACATTTTTATGGAAGACTCTTTTGTATGAAGCTGCATATTCATATCTATGTCTGGATTAAGACAAGTGGAGAGGAAAGCAAACTACCGCCTGAGTCATTTGTCCTCCTCAAGATTCATATATTGAAAGTTTAGTCCATAAGTTTGAGTGAATTTGGAGGCAGAACCTATAAGGAAGTAGTTGATAAGTTAAATGATATTATATGGTCATGCACTTGACCTAGTAGGATTGATGTATTTATAAGAAGAGGCACTGCAGAGTTCACTTTTTCCATGCGCCTATGTCCATAAAAGTCCACATGAGGGCAAAACAAGAAGGCAGTTGTCTACAAGTCAGAAAGAAAACCCTGGTCAGGAAACAGTCACGCTAGCACTTCGATCTTGAGCTTCCTGGCCTGCAGAACCATGAGAAAAATTTTCTATTGCTGAAGTTACCCAGCCTGTGGCATTTTATTATGGGAGCCCAAGCTGACCAGTGAAGATGCAGACACACACTACTGGGTTAGGTCTTCCAGGTTTTTCTATGAGCCGAGAATTGGCAGCATTGATCCTGGAGCATTTCTGTTCTATGTAACTGCTTTCTGAAATACAGCTATTAAATATTGCTTGACATCTTCTTGCTACTCAGTTTGAATATCAAATTCCCTTGAAAAATTCAAAATGGTGTTAGCATAACTATTTCTGTAGCAGAACCCATGGCTTCCTGTGTATATATCTCAGCTTTTACTTGGGTTCATCTCTCTCTACCACTTTTCCAGAGCAGAAGGGAGCTATGTGATAACACTGCCTCAGCCTCCGTTACCCATGGGTACCTCTCTCAAAGCTGTAGCCTTCAGCAAGAAAGTGCTCCGACTGAGGTGAAAACAAATCAAATGAAACAAAAATCAGATTCTTTTTCTTACTATGGTTTTAAACAAAGCACATCCTTGTATAGGATTTTCTTTGAGGGTTCTGAAATTCCACAGTTGAAAAACAAGCAAGTGTCCTTTTCTTTACAGAGGCAACTATGATGACCTAGCGTTGATATTCATTCTCACCCTGAAGAAAACTGCACTGTTTGAGAGTTTTACTTTTTTGAGTTCTTTCCAGAGTTATGATGAACAAGGATCAATTTTACAGTTATATTTCATAAATGTCTTTATCTTCTGCCAGAGCAAGCTAATAGATGGCTGGGAGGGAAGATACAATTTGGAGGCAATTAATTCTGCTCCAAGTCCCAATTCACCAATGCTGAATAGCACTTGAAGCCTGATTCAAAATTTAGAGCCTAAATGGCCTATGGAAGTTGGCTGTGCTGCGCTTCTTCTTCGCTTCATTCTGCAGAGGGCCTGCCTTTTGTTTCACTTCCTCTTGGCCCTATGCTTGTGGGCAATTAGATGCGTGGTGGGGCTGCCCCTTCTTCAGTTTACAGGGACCTCAGGCTGCTTTATGCCCTGATTTACAGCATGAAAGGAGCCTCTGGTAAGCTGGTTCTTGATGCTTGTTCAATTTATCCCAACCACAGCAGGACTCATGCTGCCATCTGCTTGCGAGGCTGCAATAAAAGCATTTAAGGAATGAGTCTGTCTTTGTCTTCCTCCCTGAGGCTGCTTGGTATACTCTGGACTGGAAATGGAATCAGTGAGCCAAAGATGCTTCATGCTTGCTAGAATCATCCTAAACAGGAGGCAAAGCCAGCAGCTGGCCTGCAGATATTGTTGCTGGGATTACGAAAACATCATCTTCCATTTATGATTTACAAACACAAGAAGGAAATGGTGGTTAAGCAACTGCTGCTAAGAGATCAGCTCTTAAGACTCCATGTCTTCCTTTTTTCCCCCCCTCTTATAGCTTAACAGTGGCTGCAGGCAGCCCTCTACAAACAGCTGAGGTTGCTGTCTAAGAAACTTGGCCATTATGCTTTACACAACTTACAGAAAATAAGTGCTTACAAATTTCTTACTGTCTCTGCTTCAGTGGTCTTACATCAAGCTCATGCACATACTCTGAGAATCTCAATATTTATGGGCTTTTGAACATGGGAAGTTGCAGGATGATGTCATGATTTTAGACAGTACCTGAAATAGCAATACAAATTAACCTTACTATTTCCTTGTACAATTAGTGACTCAAACTAGAAACAGGAATGAAGCAAACACAGGGAACAGTCCTATGTTGGAATATAACTCTGCAGACACTTGTTTTTCAGGCCAGTATTGGAATGAAGATGACATGGATCTACTCTGCAATACCAGGCCACCTGCCAACACTTGGCAGCCCCAAGTTCTAGGCAGGGCTCCGCATGACTTATGTATTGTAACTTGCAAATGTCCCAACAACTTCATGAAGTTGTTATTATTTTTCATTTTTTCCACTTCATAACTGAAAAGATTGAGGCACAAAAACATAAAGTAATCTCCTCAAAGCCATGTCGTTAAGAGTTAGCATTTTAACACTAGCTAACTGGTGTGTGTGTGTGTGTGTGTGTGTGTGTGTGTGTGTGTGTGTGTGATAGTTTGGATCTCAAATGTCCCCAAGAGACCTATGTGTTAAAGATTTGTAGCTTTCCGGAAGTGGTGGAACTTCTAGGAGTTTGGGGCTCAGGGGAGGAAGCTGAATTACTGAGGGAGTCCTCATAAAAGTGTATTGGAACCTGATCCCTTCTCTCTTTCTCTTTGCTGCCTAGCTGCCATGAGCTAAAAGCTCTGAAATGAGGTACCAAAATCAGCCTTTTCTCTATAATTTGATTGCTTCAGGTACTTTGTCATATCAGCAGAAAGCTCACCATGTACCATTAACCATAGCACTAACTGTCTCTCAGAACTGTGAAAAAAACATACTTGGAAGACCACAGATGGCTTGCTGCCAACTGAACCTTGTAGAACTCCCTGCCATGAATGGATATTTTCCAGGTAGAAGAGGAGGAAGCCGAGGATGGAGTCGCTTGAGTAAGGAAGTTCAGCATCTCAGTTTTCTGAGTGTCCTCAGTGAGCTGTCCTGGCTAAACGACTCCTAGCAGCTCATTTTGCCTTTCCAAGTCCCCTCTTGGTGTGATGACACATGCCTGATCTCACCTCTCATGGCTGTCTCAAGTCCATGATGAGGACCACATGGGGTGGTGCCTGGGCACAGCAAGTGTTTCATACATGATAGCTGTCCTTGTATAGTAGCTGTAACCTTGTTCTTGCTTATGGCTACCTACAACTCTATGATTTTTTTTCCACTGCTGCCAGCTGCCAGAACAGCAGGAGAAACACAGCGACAATCCAGAGTGCTGGGGAAGTCTAACACAGATTCCATCTTACACGTGGCCTTCGATACTCCAGCCCACTCCCTCATAGTTGTGGGCAGGAATCAGTAAGAGGAAGCAGGGAGTGTAGAAAGAGTGCTCATGAGGTGGCAGAGTCCTGAGGTGGGCTATTAATCTTTGCCTGTATTCTACCTGAGCTTTGCAATTGAAGGCCTGAGTGAACATCTACATCCTTTATGGGCCTGACTTTCCTAGATTCTATATTCATGTTTAATTTGTCTTCCTCCCCATTGTTGCCAGTTACTCATTTTCTAAGGCTCAGTTCATCTCAACATTTATTGCCAAATGCCATGTTAGAGACATAAAAAGGAAGATTTATTAGAGATGGGGTGGCATGTGTACCCAATTCACACCAAACATTGATGGAAATTCAAATTCCATAAAGAGGAAATTCAAAGAAGGAAATATGTAATAAAGTATGAGAAAAGGGAGAAAATTTCTAAAACAAGGCTGAGTACTTTAAATATGGAATTTCATCTAAAGGCTAAGATGTTTCCAAGCAACAGTGGGTTTCACAATGGAAGTTCAGTAATGTAGACAAAAGGGTCAAGAGTTGAAACAAAAATTGGAAGCTGAGTCTGTTTAGAGGTAAAAAATTTACAAAGATTTTCTATTTCATATTGTTTTTCTCTGCATTTATGGTAGACCTAGTGTCCAGTAGGTATTCTGCAGTGCATCCTGCATGTAATTACCTTATTTAACTTTCAAAGGATCCTTTGGAGATAGTTGCTATTGGTCTTATTTTGTAATAAAATGAAGCTTAAATAACTCAATAAAAAGAATGCAACTCGAGGTCAGTTTCATCTGGCTCCAAGATCTAAGATCTAAGCCCACCCTGCACAAATTTTACATTTGTCTATAGTTTGTAACAGAACTTTCCCAAATTTAATCAGGAATTTATCGATGTTTTTCCTTTCGTAAATACTAGTATATTCCTTGTAGTCACTAGCAAGCTCTCTTTTTATCTTAGGGACCATATACGACCTTGCTAACAGAGCAATGTTGTCAAATGTCATCACTTCCTGTTACATGACTTCTAGGGCAAGTTGTGTAGCTATGCTGTAGTCTCTGCTTATCTTTCCTATACTTGAAGACCAAAGCAAGACTAAATGTTCTTTCATCTGTATTGTAGGTCCCATTTGCTAATGAGTGCTTGGCTCTTCCCTTTCCTGTACTGCTTCACACTCAGAGACCTCCCTAAATTACATCTCTGGCCCAAATGTTTCTCTTGACCTTAGGTCTATATTCACATTGTCATTCCTCAGAATCTCAGGAGGGGGATGTTGGGATATAAAATGGAATAGTCATTATACCCAATCTTACTATGATACCTTATGTATTTTACATAGTCTCTATTTAATATTTTATTACATTGTGTAATACCCAATATAATGTAAATGTTATATACGTAGCTGTTATGCATAAATGTTATATACAGTCCATACCGTCTCATAAAAATAACAAGAAAAACATATATACATGGTGCATGCCAATAAAATTTTTTTTCCTATTTTTTTTATCTAATTAGTTGAATCTACAGGTCTAGAATCTGTGGGTATAAATATTTGACTGTAACTTCTAATAGAAAAACAGAGCACAATAGACTAAACAAAATAAGATAGTGCCATTATTTAAGTACATAGGATACAAAGTGGTAGTGTATCCAGCATGAAACAGCCTAATTTTCTGCTGAGTTTACAGAAAGGTAAAGAAGAATAAATCTTCTCATATGATTCCAGGAAGAAGTTCCTGGATACAGTGTTTTTTTTTTTTTTTTTTTTTTTTTTTTTTTTTTTTTTTTTTTCATACAAAATCCATTGACCTCTTCAGAATTGTTTTTGTTGTAGCTGATTTTTATTTTCTTTCAAATTCTCTTTTGCATTATCACTTTAAAAATATTTGTCTTGACAGATGTTGTCAATCTCTGTTTCTGAGCATTGTAGAAACTCAATGGGTTGGGGAGCATGCAGGTAATGGCAGATGGAAGAGGACCAGCAGTTATTTTCAAGGATATTCAGACTGGTTTGGATCATAAACTAGAATGCCAAAACCACACATTTATCCTGAAACTTCTTATCTTAGGACTTGGAATCTTGGAATACTTGGAATCTTGGGTGTCCCTTGTCTTCAACAAATCAAGATGGTTGGCCATCCCTATTGGGATGAGAATTAAAAAAAAAAAAAACAGAATATGACTGAAGCCTGCATTGGCATAGCACTTGCCTGTGGTTTCCTCATTTTGGAGCACGGAGACCATCCATAGTTCATAATTCTCTAAAAAATGTGTGAGAAACATAAATTGTGGAGCCCACTCCAGGGCTTCTGATTACACAGATCTGGGAGTACATAGAATCTGTTTTCCTGATACATTCTCAGGTGATATTAATGCTACTGGCCCGGAGACCACTCCCTGATAAACAGTGCCCCACCTCTGATGTACTTTTGCAGAAAGTGCATGACTGCCCCAACTATGATGATGCCGGAACCATCTTGCCACTAAGCCTGACCTTGTACATGCCCACTGAGACATTTTATTCTTGCTAAAGTCTTTATTGTTCAGGGAGAGAGGGTGAATGATAGACCAGTTACATGACCACCACTGATTAATGAGCCCCCTGCTGCCCTTGTGCCTTCAAGATACTCTGGCATGCAGCTTTTGCCCTCAGAGCCCTGCATTCGGGGAAAAGAAATAAGAGGTCCCTTTCAGGGCGAAGGCTAGAGGGGCTGGGCAAGGCTACAGATCACTGGAGAAATACCAACCTGACCCTCTCCAACCCGCAACAAAACCTTTTCTTGAGTGATTAGCCCCGGAGAAAGGTGATTTGTTAAAACCCCGGGTTCATGCTTTTGTGTCCTGGGCCTAGGACATCTGGCAGGAGCCAGCAAGCTCTCTGATACCGGGCTTGAGCCCCCATTCCCATCCACTGGACTGTGCATCATTGAAACACTGGCTACTCATTCTTATGCTAATCCGTGAACTCAGAGAGCAGATGTGAAACATTTGGTTCTGTTCTTGCTCATTTGTAAAGAACTAATGCAACTTTTTTAAAGGGAAGGGCAGAATTGGGCTGAGTGAGAGGTGAAGGTGAAGGGGGAGGGAAGGAAGGAGGGGAAATGGATGAATTTCAGTAAGAAATAGACGTGTACTTGAGTGACCTTCTTTCTTGGTGGACTGAAGTATTGCTCTTTATGTAAAGTTTAGCAAAGTCATCGTAAGGCAGAGAATATAGGTTAATATAATAATAGTTAGATATGTCCATATAGAGAGCAAAAGCAGAAAGACAGAAAGTTATCCCCGCTAAAGTTCTATGAATTTCCTCCTGAGTTGTACAAAACCTTTGCTGTTAGGGGCAAGAAAACTTCATTGCCATCCCTGTTTGTTTGGCAAATTTATTGCTACTTTAATTATACTACGTTTAGGATGTCATTCAAAAATGGAGAGTAGCTTATGTGGAAGCTGGCAGTTGTTCAAAGGATACAACTGTATGTCCTTCCTTACCTATAGAGAAATAGATTATACATAGATTTATAGAGAGAGGAACATATAAATAACTTCTAAATCTGTCAGACATTCAATGCTGTTACTCCTATGTGGTTCATTTGACTAAAGTGCCTATATTATTGATGAAATTGTAAATCTGATAATGACAATATTGATTCAGCAGAATATCTAGATTTGTTTCCTCCACTATTATCAAGAAAATTCCTCAGGGGAAAGACTTACGATGCATTTGCTGATGGCAGTCTGCCCCTCTTGCCCAGGATTTGTGGTCTGTATAAAGCATGCCACAGATACAGGCTGACATCTGCACAGCATGCCAACCCAGAATTGTTTACAACTCTCACTGAAAGACCTCCAGGTCTTACTAGGTAGCATCACTCACTTTAACAGTTCTGCTGTGTCAACAGCCTGTGTGTGTTAAGTGGCCAAATGTCCACCTTCCACCCTTCCACATTTTCAGAAGTCTCTTAGGTTAGTACTGGCCAAACTTTGCAAGTGACAAGAATGTCGTGGAATGTTGCTAAGCACAGGACACTGGACACTGTCCTAGATATTTCTAGGAGGAATTTCAGCATTCTATCAGGTACTCAAGTAAGCTCGATAAACAAAAACCCTGGGTCACATTTCCCAAGATGCTGCATTTATGAATCAGCTTTGGAATGAGCAAGGTCTGACGTACACAAGAGCTGTGTGCACTCTGTTCTGATCCTGACTTCCCATCTCACTGTGCTCTCTTACCTGCTTTGACAAGTCAGGTATTTGGGGAATCAGTTCTTTTATACCTAGGATCCTGTTTTTCCATGTACTTACATTACCTGGTGTTATTTCTTATTTGTCAGATATCCAGCACTTGATGCCCTTTAGGAATGGTTTGGAAACCAGAGAAAATCATGGCTTTTAATTTTGTCACTGAGAGAGACCCTGAGAAAGAGTAGTTTGATCACAGTGTGATCTCGCCCTTTAAGCTACATGTCCTGAGTTAAGCCTACAGGATTCCTTCATTCATGGAGATTTTCTCTCAGCTGTCCCTTCTTGAAAATTATATATACATACACGTGTACACATGCACACTCAAATGCATGCACACGCATGCACGCAGAGACACTCCCTTTAAAATCCTTAGACAGTTTTGTATGTCTAGCTCTACCTGTGTTCAAGGTTGACATTTCTTCTCGAGGGTCTACTGTGCTCACCTCAATTAGAGAGCTTATCGAGGTGCCTGTTTAGGTGAGCCTGAGCATTTGAACAAAGATGAGAAGGAGTTTGTGTATACTGAATGCAAGGAAGAGTTCACAAAGTGCTGTAATCTACTTCATAGGTTATTGTATGCAATTTAGCCAAGATACGTCATCTATGCATTTTAAAAAAGAGTTGTGGTCTCTCTCTAGTCCCATTCATTCCACTCTGCTCATATTTATTAGTACACCATTGTCCCTCTTTATCCTATTCCTCATGCTTGGACAATCTCTCCCTTTCTTTTCACCTGTCCAGACTCTGTCTCTCTCTGTCTGTCTGTCTGTCTGTCTCTGTCTCTGTCTCTGTCTCTGTCTCTGTCTCTCTCTCTCTCTCTATATATATATATATATATATATATATAATTTTTAAAAATGCCATCCATTCTTCTCTGCAATTATTCCAGGCATTGACATTCTTCTTTTATCAACATTTTGTAACAGTAACATAATTTAGCACATAATTACAAATTATTTGTGTAATTAAATATCAGTCAGTTATAACATTTTGCATTAGATTTATGAATGCTGTGAATTCCTTTGGGCAAATTATGTTTCTATAATGCATATTTACTTTTTTCCTTCTATAGTCACTGAACTTTTCAATGTCTACTTTATGCACCCGCTACAAATTAGTCAACCAGCTTACTAGATGATACCAGTCTTGTATGGAGAAATGGTGGTTAGTATGGCAGGCTTACTGTCATTCGAAGAAAGTCTTCTAGTTTTCTTTTTTTATGAGCAGAATAGATTTATTAAGAGAAAGAAAGCTTCTGTCTGGGAAGAGGGACAGAAGGGGACCTGAGCGGGTTGCCCCCAAGAAAGTCTTCTAGCTTTCTCCAGTTAGAAACTACTTATTCCCTCAGAGAAAACTACTGATGCTAAACCCTTTCATTACTATTGCTAAAACACCTTCAAAATGGCATATAAATATCCATCATATAAATTTGGGTCCTATCTGGGACCTTGGTGTTCTGGTTTGTTTCTAGTTGTCTCTGCAAAGCCTCATGCAGTCATTGGGTAGAGACTTCTAGAGTTTGAGACTAATAAATGATCAAGGTTGCGATTATGGGTGTGAGTTCTATAGCGAGCCTGGGGCCAATAGCCTGAACATAACATGAGAGAGACAGACTTGCTCTCTGTAGCCATTATTGCTGCTGGTACTCCTCCATTTTGCTCTCTTGCCCTTTGCTGCCACCATGAACTGCTGCCCTCTGCCATGTGCTTCTCTGCTTTAGAGCCAGCTGAATATGGACTGAAATCTTCAGTAACTCTGAACTAAATAAACCTTTCCTTCCTTCATTTTGAGTGTCAGGTATTTGTCCCAGGAATGAGAGAAAAGTAATTGTTACATTGGAGTTAAATAATTTCCATGTCTAATAAGGAATACTACTAATAATAATTAATAGTAACAAGAGTATTTTCCACTTATCAAGTGATTTTTAGGAGCCAGACACACTAATAAGCCTTTTCTCTATCTCTCCCCGTCTCTCTAGAGAGAGAGACAGACAGAGACAGAGACAGAGACAGAGAATATATACTTAGAATATATATATATATATATATATATATATATATATATATATATATATTCTTTGTGTTGTGCATATCAATTACAGTGGTCTCTTGGGATACCAATACTGCTAGCGGCTGTTGTCCCCATATTGCAGACAAAGCTACCAGAGATAAACACCTTGTACCAGCCCAGGCAGCTGAGAAGTGGTGTAGCTAAGTTTAAACAGAGTTTGTTCCCTAACACACTCTGCATCACTGAACATTATCTATGTTCACACTCACTTTTAGGGAGCAATTTCATACTAGAGAGATACTTGGGCTTTTAAAAATGCTAAATAAATGCTACTTTTTTAGGCTAACATCATCTTTGTCCAGGTTTTTAGCAGGAAGGCAGCATTTTTAGTGAAATTTGTCTTATTGCATTGTAGTAAGAAAATCTAATTTATACAACTCATGTTTTCTTAGAGAAACTGTGAATTTTTTTGTAACTTTGATTCATTTCATTCATGTCCTTAAAGATATATTGACACAAAGGATACAGGATGGTTAAATATATGCATAGCTAGATAACTAATTATATCCTTCAATTTGCCTTTGGACCATTTCTTGAATGTCTGCTTTTAATAGGTATGTTTCTTTCATCCTAATATGCAACCCAAATATTCGACCTATTTTCAGTTTTTTTATATCTTCTATTTCTTTTATTTCCATTATATTTTTGTCCTTCTCATATTCCATTGTGTCATATGAGAAATTTACACATGCATCCATTAAGGTGGAAGGCCTAGTATCTTCTTATAGTTCAGCTAACAATATGCATTGTAACTGACATGCATGTATAACCTCATATTTATTAATCCTAAAGCAATGAATATGAAGCTTTAATTGTTTATATTGCCCTCAATGCAACTTGAATTTCATTTTACCTCCTCTCACTTTCTGTTACATTTTGAAATTTACTTCCAGTTTCTAAAAATTATATTTCTTTTTTTTAAAATTTTCCCATTTCCTTTCAGGAATTATAAAATATTATTCAGTTGTGCCTATATGTTTAATTGCTTAATCATTCTTTTAAATTGAGTTTTAGCCAGGCACATGTGCAATCCCACAACTTGGTAGGCTCTGAGTTCTAGTCCAGCCTGGGCTGCATGGTGAGTCCCAGGTCAGCCTGAACCGAACAGTAAGGCTCTGTCTCAAAAAAATTGAGTTTAACGTCATATTTATGATATTTTTACTTTTGAATCTTTCAGTTGGTTCCACAATGTGTTCATTTAGTTTTTTTCAGAAAGAATACTTCGGTGACATGATTTCTACATCTTTTCAATATTTGTGAAAATCACCTCACCATCTTTACTTGAGAATAGAATGTCGCCTTAGTGTAGAATTCTATTCTGATTTTTGCTAATGCTCCTGAAAATATGGCTGAGCTACCACATTCAATTTGAATCTTTCTCAACACTTATTAAGTGGTTGGTGTCAAAAGATTTTTAGCTTTATTGTACTTGTTTATCTTTGTTTTGGATAATGCTATGTATGGGAATTCCATCTTTACTCAATTTAGAAAAAAAACACTAAATGTGATATATAGAAAAATTCAGAAGAGCTATTTTCAAGGTTGCTTCCAGAATTCAGTGTCATTATCATATTTCAAATTCTGTTTTTATTTTCAAGCCGGGCGTGGTGGCACACGCCTGTAATCCCAGCACTTGGGAGGCTGAGGCAGGAGGATTGGTGCGAGTTCGAGACCAGCCTGGGCTACAAAAGTGAGCTCAAGGCCAGCCTGAACTGCATAGCGAGACCCTGCCTCAAAAAAAAAGACAAAAAAAAAAAATTCTGTTTTTATTTTCAAATTATGTCTGTCAGAGTTCTCATGTATTTAATTCTCTAATCGTATATTAAATTTTAAAAATGTTAGACAATTTCAATTTTTTTGTCCATGGTTTACTTATAGTTCACTTTACCCTTAAGCATAGATATATAATATTCTGGATTTCTCAATCTGTGCTCTTTAGAAGTGCTTTTCCATGAGGGGAAGAGCTTCACTAAGTTTATATCATTGAAAGTGGCTGTTCTATAAAACTATAAATACGCCATACCACACTTTATGAACACTAAAGCTGCAGAGTAATCTGAGGGTAGCTGTGCCTGCCTGCTTTCTGTTGGTAGGATTATGTATCAGAAAGCACACAATGACCAGGTATGGTGGTGCATGCCTATAATCCTAACCCTTGGGGAGCCTGAAGTAAGATGAATATGAGTCCTAGCCAAACATGGGCAATTTAACAATTTAGCAAGTGAAGTCAAGCCTAGGGGTGTAGCTCAGTGAGAAGGCCCTGAGTTCAGTCCTAAGTACTGCACACAACTGAACATTAGAAATACTTTATTTGGCTTCCAGGTTTCAGTTCATGTTTCACTGGCTTCCAGACAGAAACAGCACAGTAGAGGAACCTGGCAGAGAAAACGTCACTGATCTCACAGCATCCAGGAATCAGGCAGGGTAGGGAACAGAGAGAAGCGTTGAGGAGAAGAACCCATGTCTCCTAGCATTGGGACATATGATGGAATATTAGCTCTACAGAGGTTCTATGCCTGTGGTCTTGCCAACTTGCGGCACCCATGGCCTCTCTCCAGGCTTGCTGCCTGCCCATTTCCTCTACAAATGTTTCATGTTCCTGTATCTCCACACTTTCTGAGGTTTCTGTTGAAATTTCGGCTTCATTCATGCAGCTTCGCATTGTGTGCTCTCAGAGCTCCAGGCAGAAATTACAGCCCTGTAACAGATTGCCTGATTTCCCAGCCCTTTCTTTGAAATCTGGAAAGTAATATCCACAATCCCACAACTCTTGCATTCTGTGTCTTCGCAAAACCAAAATCACATGAACAATACCAATGCCTGTAATCAAGGCAAACAATAGCAAGTGCCCTTGGATCAAGGCTGTACTAGTATACATGAAAGTATCCAACACTCGAGATTTTGTGTATGTAAAACTAGCATTCACGGATAGAATGCCTTTCTTTATCATATCATTGTCTGTTGTAAACACAGCTAGTAAGTCCCTCACTTTTACTTTTTACTTAGAAAAGCATGGGAGTAACTTCACTCCCAATAATTTATTTTAAAGAATTCCCTACTCTCTGAGTTCTATCATTTGCACAAATATTTTTCCACAAGCAACAGTAGCTCTTTCCTCAATCCAGGGCTTCATTCTCCAACATTTCAGTTACCTATGTTCAACCACAGTTCCTAAAATATACTCAATGGAAAATTCTACAAATAAATTATATGTAAATTGTTTTTTGTTTTTGCTGAACTCAGCCCCTTGCCAGGCAAGCGCTTATCCTACTGAGCTATCTCCCCAGCCCCAATTATGTATAAATTTTAAGTTGAGTATTTTTCTAAGTAGCATGGTGAAATTTTGCACTGTTCACTTCAGGCCCACTGCCAGAATCTGTCACCCTGTCCATCATGTCTACGCCACAAACACTACCATACGATGGTCAGTAGCTGTCTTGCTTGCTAGATCCACTCATTTGTTATTGTAGTTCTTGCATTCAGATAATCCTTCTTTTACTTAATAATGATCTCAGAGCACAAAAATAAGGATGGTGTCTATTCCAATACTCTTAACATGTTTCCTTTAAATATCATATCACTCCATCACAAGAAGGTGTGTGAGTATATGCAATATTTTCAGAGAGACTGTAGTCTCATAAATCTCATGTATTATTATTACTTTTTAATATATTTTGGTTGTTGCAGGGTCGCACTGCACATCTTCGACTGATGGTGATCCTCCTCTTTTCAGGCTCCCCAACTCTTCAATTACAGTTGTGTACCACTATACTGGAGCGGTATGCATCGCTAGGGATCAAACTGTGGTGCTTGCACTTGTCTAAGCTTGCCAAAGTAGGTGCACTAATCCATTGAGCTATCTCACCAGCCTCTTATTAAGTACATTATTACAACCATTCTATTTTAATATTAATTTTGGGCTAGGGAGATAGTTCAATGATTGAAGTGTCTGCCAGGCAGACACTAGCATCCAAGTTCAGTCCTCAGTACTGCATACCATGCCACACCCAGAACTCCAGGCTTGCAGGCATAGAGGCACACGCCTGTAACCCAGCACTGAGGAGGCTGAGACAGGAGGATTGCTGTGAGTCTGAACAGCATGGCAAGATGCTGTACCAGGTAAATACAAAGATTTAAAAAAATATTAATTTTCATTGTTAATCTGTTACTATGCCTAATTTATAAATCAAGCATTATGTGTATATGTATGTAGATATGTATGTATGTATAAGAAAAAGCAGTAGATACAGGGCTTGGAGTGACCTGGGGTTTCAGAGATTCAGTAAAAGTCTTAAAATGTATCCTCTTCTAATAAGAAGAAACTGCTCCACATTCCTTTACTTTCTATTTTTTTTTTTAACATTTCAAAACTGTATTTTAAATTTGCACTCGGAAATCATTCTCACACAGGCACATGAATATTTTTGTCTTCTCTCTCTCTCTCAACTAATATTGTAGAATTTCATGGCTTTTATCACATTTCAGATAGAATTTACTCTTCATATTTTTTTGTCATCATAAGAATCTTGTCCTACTTTTTAAAGTGTTCCTTGTATTGATTCAGAAATATCTTTTTCCTAGCACAGAGAAATTGTCATTGCAAAATACAGATAGATGCCCAAATTTTAAAGCCATTTTTATACAGGAGTTTCCCATTTTGCAGTATTGAAATTTCTTCTACACTTTTCCTTCCATGTTTGAAGAGGAAAACTGCAACTGAGTAAATCAAGAATGAATAACAGAAGAAGAGAGAGGAGGTAGAGTGAAAATCTAGCAAGTAGATATGCACCAATTTTGTAGTTGTTGCTATTGTTTTGTTTTGTTTTGTTTTTGGGTCTCTTTCCTTCAATGAATGCCTCCTTATGAAATGCATCCATCAAGCAAAAAAAGGTAGAGGCCACTCCTTTATCCTCTGCAGGTAGTACATTACACTACCTCCATAAAGCATTATGAAATTCAAGAAATAAGATGTTGCATATCTTTTATTTTTAAAAAAGCTGTATTTATTCAGGTTATGGCCAGCTCAGCCTGACATGGGGCTGGGCCTGGTACAGCATGTGGTACCAGGAATTGAACTGTGGTCCCTGAGCTTGCCTAAGTTGGTCTAAGCAAGTGCTTTAGACCACTGAGCTATCTTGCCAAGTACAGTATCTTTTAAAATAATTTATAATACATTAAATTTTCCTAAGGCAGATTTTTGTCTGGATGATGCATCTTGGTGAGATAACCACATGGCACTGAAGGAGAACAGGACTTTTAAGGAGCTATTTTTGTTTAGCTGTAGAGTTGAGACTGGCTGATGAGTCCACTGAGGTCAAGCAACAAAGGCTGACATCTTAGAGCACGAGCGGAAGTGACAGCAGCAGCAGCTCCTCACACAGCTGAGACCCATCTTTACAGCTCACCCGCTGAAGTATGCTGGTGTTTTGATATCATTGAGAAAAGCACAGTGGTACCTTAATACAATATAGGTGAAAAACACAAATACATAGGATGCTAATAAATGGCCAACAACTGACAACTCAGTAGCCATTTGAACAGTCCTGCTGTTTAGCAGAAAATGCTCACATAACATGAGGATTTAATGACATAACCACAGCAATTTAAAAAATTTTTCATCTTTTTCACTTTTGTTACCAAATTGTACAGCACATAATGATTCTGTTTGTTGTGGGGAACTGATACATGGGCGTAACATTTTTCAATTCTTTTTGCCCCTTTTCATCCACCGCATGTTTTCTGATGACATCAAATTCATTTATTGATGTGTAAGTTCCTACAAAGTTACCCAAACCGTATAAAACACATAGGACAATTATAGTAGATTGAGGTATACTTCTAGATACCTTGGCTATGTTGACTTCTAACACTCTCTTTGTCTATCTTCTTTCCTACTATCTATTTTTTATTTTCCATTTAATTTACATATTGGGATTCTCAGATGAAAGCATATAATATTTAACCTTGCATATCTAGTTTACTACACTTAACATCATGTTTAAGGTACATCCAGTTTCCTTCAAATTACTCACATTTATTCTCTTTTATGGCAGATTAGTACTCCATTATGAAAAATATCACATTTTCTCTATGCATTCATTTGCTGAGTCATATAAGCTGCTTCTGAGATTTAGCCATTCTGGGTATGTATATATCATGGTGGTGTCATATCTTTGACTATTTGGCGAAGGTATCCAGAAGGGCAATATCTGGGTCAAAGGGAATTTCTGGTTTTAGGTTCCTCAGGAATCTTTATACTTACTTCCATAGTTGTGTATCAGTTTATATTCCCATCAGAAATGGGAAGGGTTCCTTTCTCCCTGCAGCCTCCCCAGTGCCATCCATGGTAGCCATTCTTCTGGAGTGAGATGAAATCTCAGCGTTGTCTTTTTTTCATTTCTCTAATGACAAATGAAGATTGTTCATGTATTTATAGACTAGTTATTACTTCTTCATCTGAGAAATTTTTTTTTTTTTTACTTCAGATGCCCATTTTTTAATTGGGGTGGTTAACATTTTGAGCTCTTTATATATTATACATATTAGTCATTGGTCTTCAGAGTCCCTGGCAATTTCCCCCCATTCCGTAAGTGAGACATTCCAGTGCTAGCGGTTCTTCCTTTGTGCAGCTTGCCGATAGCAGCATAAAATCATGTAGTGCTGATGACATGAACTTTGCTGTGAGCTCAAATCATGAGTCCCCCACAGCACTTACTTGCCTGTTGCCTCAGTCCTCGCATCTTAAAATGGAATAATTATTTTGTAGGGTGATTGATGAAGGCAAACAAAAAGTTTATCTGTTTGAAGAAACTACATAGATGGCAGTTCTTTTGACTTAGCTCTTCAAGTCCTCACCTGTGAAATGATGTTGCATGTCAGCCGTGAAACAGTCTGAAACAGGTGGTCCTAACTACAATGTTTTCTCACTTCACTGTAGTACAAAACCAGCACACATTTAGTAGAAACTTTGCCTTGAATTTTGATCTTTTCTCGGTCTTAAATGTTGAAGTGAGGCAGCAACAGTGATCCTCCTCTCTCCTCCATCCACACAGTCATGAGGGGGAAGAGCCAGAACTCTAGCATGTACTGAATGCTTGAGCAGCGATATTCACTAGGTCAAGTTTATTGATGCATTTTCAACTGGAGATCATTTTAATTTATAATGGGTTTATGGGAATAAAACTCCACTGTCATAAATCAAGGCACCTCTATATATTAAAGTTTGTTTCCCTGGATGGCAAGTGATCACAGTTTCATCTATGTAAAACTTCTGAGAAAAATTTTAAAATAATAACTTTATTGAATTAGGAGTGTCTACACTTAGTGATTAAGTATTAGATTATGACTCAACTGTGATTCAAATGTACACAAAAGCATAATTTATACCTACTTTCCTTCTGTTGTTAATCCTTCATTATGTCGGTTTGGTGATATAAATTTAATGGAGTTAAATTACAGCAGCTCAAAATTGTATGAGTAATGACATTGCACTTCAATTATAATTGCTGCTTGATCCATGCACTCTGACAGGACACCTGGAGAGGTGAGTTATGCAGCAGAAGCTGGAGAGTTCTGGTGAGTACTTGCTGCTCTACAAACTCATGTGTGCTAGCCAAGTGGGTGAGAATGTTTGGTTGAGGCTTTCTGCAGATATTTTTGGCATTCAAACAAACACAAGCACATAATGGCAGAAAGAGCCCAGATGGACAAATCCACCCAATTTATACCTGTTCAAGTTTTTAAATTTAGTCCAGTATCTCTAAGAATTTTATGGAAGCACGGTAAATTGTACAGTCAATATAAATAAAACATCTGGCATCTACCTAATGCCTATTATCACAAGATGGGAATTATGCATTACACACAAATGCTTTTAGCAGCTTATCTGTAATACTCCTACCTAAACTGGAAATAATCTGTATGTATACAGCAGGTAAAAGGAAAAGACAGACTGTAGCGTATCTATGCCTTAGAATATTACTCAGCAATACAAAACAATAAACATATATATATATATATATATATATATATATATATATATGAACAGGATCTCACTACACAGCTCAGTCTCATAGTGATTGTCCTGTCTCAGCCTCCCCAGTGCTAGTATTACAGGCATGCACCACCACACCAGGTTTCAGTGGCCAGCACAGCACACTCAGAGTTCTGGGGCCAGCACAGATTGACGTGCTAGAGTTGGAACACAGATGTCTGTACTTGGCTGGCAGGTGCATAGACTGCTGAGCTATCTTACTGGCCCAACAAACTTTTGATAGATGCAACATGCATGAATCACAAAGTAACTGGGCTCAAAGGAATACTTTACAGAGATCGCAATATATCATCCTATTTACATAAAATTCTAGCGAATACAAAGTGATTTACAAAGACCACAGGAAGACTACATTGCCTGGAAGTCAGATTTAGCTCAGAGATGGAGTGGGGCTTGACATGCACATTTAGTACCTCAGTGTGGTGTGTGCTTGTAAACTATAAAGTTATATATTTTGTGCATGTAGTAAAGGGTCTACAGGGTCTCACTACACAGATAGGACTCATAGTTATCCTCCTGTTTCAGACACTCAAGAACTGGGATTAGAAGCACGTGCAATCATAATACCCAGTCTCAGTCCCCATCTCAGCAGGCCCTGAGCGTGGGGCCCTAACAGCATGCTAGAGATCAAACCCTGGTCCCTGCACCCACCTAAGCAGACACTTTATTCACCTAAGCTATCTGGCTGGCCCTAAGATCGTATGTTTTAAATACATATAGTTTAATATATGTCAACTATATCACAATAATACTTTTAAAATTTTCCATTTAAATATGTATGTAGTAGTTGTAGCCTAGGTAGAGAAAGCAAGATTATTTATCTTCAGTTGTAGTGATTCTCATCAATGACCTAACACGAATTCTAGACTCCCTGGTGTTTGATCCCTTCGTTTCTAAGGATTCTTTCATTTACACCACCTCTGCTGTGTACTTCTTCAGTCATGCTCAAAACTGGCGCTTTGCAAGCAAGCCATAAGGCATTCGTGTGCCTTAAATCAAACATAGTAGGCTGCAGCCCATACTTTTTTATTAAAAGAGAACACATTATGAAAAGACCACATCATTTTTGGAATCATATTGATGAATCGCAGTAACAAGAATAAGCAAAATCTGGGAAATTTTAGCAAATACACACGTGTGAGATAAACACATATATGAGTATTAGGGTTTTTTGACTGTATGTCTCGATCAGAAAGTGTCAAATGCATGCTCAGGTCTTCGTGTTACCACCACTTCACTAGTTCCAAGTCCTCCTGGCATCACATCCAGTTTTATAGTCACTAACTTTATAAATGGATTTTTCTATCTTCACTGCTTTCACTCACATTTTCTCTTCTACCCATCTTAGACCCCTAGACTTTCATAAATCTCTCCCTTACCTCCACCCTAAATTCCCTTTTCTTCTTTAATTTACAGTATTAGTTTTTAAATTTCCTTCTTGATTGATCAAAAGTTTGATCCATTTCAGCCTACACTCAGGTGCCTAAACATTCAAGAAAGATTTAGAAAATGCATCTGTGCTGCCTTGTTTTACTTGGAGTTTATGATGACAGATGCCAGGTGGTCTCTCACGTCCTGTATCTCTAGGTAAATTTACCCTCACACCGTCAGCATGGCATCACTCACACCTTCCCTCCCCGCATTGTCTCCTCCACTAATTACCAGCCTGCCATGAGAAAATAAAGATGAATAGTGAAAATGGGTAAAGAAAAAGTGAATTGGTGGCACTGCTGGTAGATTAAAATCGCATTACCTAAAACTGTGTTTAAGTACTAGAAACAGGTGAGTGGTCTGAGCCTGATGTACTTGAAAAGAATCCCACTAAACTTCACACTTCCTTAACTGAATATGAGATTCTCTTGTACCTGTACCCTGACATTCTGCTTTAACTTCTTTTTTATTTTTTATTAATATTAATGAGAAAGAAATAACAACAAGACATTTCACAACAGGTTAGTGGGACAGATACAATAATTAATACATTGCATGTTGTTGTCTTCATAGTAGTTATTCAAAATACCAAATGCAGAAATGACATCTTATCTAAACACTATTAGTACAAATCGTTCTTCTCATTGAACAAAGAGAAAGTAGCTGTATATGTAGTCCAACAGTTCATAATAGTAGTAGGTTATCAGCACAACTGGCAATATTGGAAGCTGTTGACTTGAGCCTTTTACAGATCAGCATATTAATATGGCTTTACTTTTTATACATCATGGCTAGACTTTTCTGTTGGATGGTTACGACCAAGATAAAACAAGAACTACATAACAAAAAAATGTAACTTTTGTATCTGACAAGGTCAGTCAAATCCCCTCAGGATTTACCCTAATGCCATGTACAGCAGTTTATAGATCTTTTGTCAGTGTCAGCCATCTGGATGAGTCAGAGCCATGGCTTGATCAATTTGCTCTCTGTGAAAGCCTGAGAGAATGTTTTCTCTCTAAGTGACACTATTCATGTCCTTCACATAGATAAAAGATTCCATCACCTTTCACCTATGCAGGGACATAGTTCCTATAATTATTCTTCTCACCTACGGACTGAGTCATACTCAAAAATATAAAAGATAACAGATATAACTCATTTCAAAATCTCTTCCCCACATTCCCATCCAGTTGGCAGCCTATTCATTTGTTTTCATTTGTTTGTGAAATCTTTCTTAAGGGAGAAATAAACATATTACACATGTATATTTCCCATCTGCAGAAGACATATATTTCCCAGACCCTACCAGGATACTAAAACCATTTCTGTCAAGTTCAAGAATAGATTATCTCTTGCCAAACCCTGGTCAATTCACACTCCTAATTCTACTTGATCAACATCATTATTTTGCAAAGCTGACATAGTTTATTTGTTTTGAAACAAGTTTTTCCTCCAAGTTGTCATGCTGAAGTTATTTTCCTCCAAGCCCACTGACTGTTCCTTCTTGCGTTTCCTTTCCAACTCCACACTATGGTTTCATTGTCTTCCCTTAAAAATTCAGACATGCCAAATGTGACAGGATTAAGAGGTCAAGACATTCCAAGGTGGTTAGACTGTGAGGAGCCTCCTTTGTGAGTGGGATTAAGGTCCTACTAATAAAAGCTTCACATAGCATTTGTCTGAATTCTTCCTCTCCCTTGTATAATGTGGGGACAGAACATTTCTTCTTTCTAGAGTATGAAGCACGTAAGGTACTATCTTGGAAGCAGAGATTGGGTGCACATCAAACAGCATATTTACCAGTAACTTGATCTCAGATTTTCTGACTTTTAGAACCATAAGAATACAAATCTTTTTTCATAAAAGTATCCCAACTCAAGTACTTTATTATAGCAGTGCAAACAGCCTACAATATTCTTTTTCTTTTTTGTAATCATAGTATAAAAATCTACTGTGTCTCTGAGCTTGAACCCTTTAACTTTTCTATTTATTCTGTGTCCTTGAAACAAGATTAAATTTATTTCCATAGTCTAAACACATTCAGTACACTAGTGGCTTCATATTTGAATCTCTAATCCCATTTGTACATAGAAATCTACTAAGCATCTTAAATTTAGTATGAGCTAAGATGCTACTTTCGATTTCTGCTCCTTAGTTATTGTGCTCTGAGCTATTAATTACATTAGGCATTGTGAGCTATCAGCTATCTGGTTTCTCCAAACGTTTTTCTTTTTTTTATAAAAAGGCACAATCATTTCAATGAGTTGCTTAGGACAAACACTAGAGCCATCCTCAATGATCCTCTTGCCTTTATTCTTCACATTGGGTTTATCATCAGATTCATTATCTCTGTCTCCAAATTACATCTCAAATATCTCTTGTTTCCGTTATTTGTTTTGTGGTGTTCTGTTTGTGTCTTGAAACAGGGTCACACTATGAAGTTTAGGCTGACCTTGGACTCATTATGTTTTCTAAAATGGCCTCAAATTCACAACAATCTTCCTGACTGAGCCTACTGAGGGCTAGGATTACAGGCATGTACCACAACAGGTCCAGCTTCATATAGGCGTTTTGTATTTTCATCACTTACAGCATAGAATAGGAGAGCAAGGTTTCTCTCATGGACACCTCCAATAACCTTTTCATGGTGTCCATCTACCTTCTGCTGTCTCTATAGTTTATTCTCTATGCAATGTTACAGAAAACTTTATTTTATTTTTTTTCTTGTTTCAGAACCTTTGTTTATTCACTCATTTTTGTGGCCGGCTCAGCCTGCCCTGAGGGCAGGGCTGGCACAGCATGTGGTGCCAGGGATCGAACTGCGGTCCCTGAAGCCTCCCAAGCTTTCCCAAGCAGGTGCTTTAGACCACTGAGCCATCCCGCAGGGCCCCCCCACTTTTTTTTTTAACTTTAAATAAGATATATCACATTAATTTCATTTGATCTTCCTAAATATTTTCTTGTCATAACTAAATGATTTCTACATACTTTTCCCTGTCTCAAGACTCTGGAAGACCTAGTGTACATGTCTTTAATGACAGTAAATGAAGGTAGTAGACCTTGATGACAACATAAACTCTGGCACTAGATTGTCTGGGCACATAATTTAGATTCACCAACTAATAGTTAATATAATCTCCAAGATATAACTCTCTAAAGACTGTTTGGATTCTAAGAGGTAGATAATTATCTAAACTTTCTTAAGCCAAAAAGAAAATGTATTGGCTTACACAATTCAGAAATTCAAGGAATGATTCTTGTTTGATGAATATTTTGCTATTGGCACTTGGATGCTATCATTAGAGATTTATCTCGTTATTTCCCATAAATCACCCCAAGTATCTGCTACTCCTTTTTTCATCTCAGGAAAGCACTATTATAATGGAGCAAGGATATTTGTTATCATTTTGTTTTACATGTAGAGGTTCCAAGGAAAATATTTTCTGTTTATTTATCTTTCGTATAAGTTTCATGAAATGTCTCATGGAGGACTTCAATATTGGATTTGGGTCACTTGAATTAAACTAATCACTATGACCAAAGGAAGATAGTTATGTTTTATGTGTTCACTCATCCTCCTAGTTAGCCACAGTGGCTATAAATAGAGGCATGCAGATTCCACCAAGAGCTGCTTCAGGTGAATAAAATTGGACAAAGGAGTTTCTACTTCTTTGAGTTATAATGATTAAATGAGATTTCAGATTTTGGGATCATGACACAGAGTTTTGGACTTACTTAGAAAGTTATCCATTAGTTAATATGCACAGCACAGAGAAAAAGGTATGGAGGTGGATAAAGTTCTATGCAAATGGAAAGTTATAAATGCGCACACACCCATCACTAACTCAGCAAAAATAAAAATGCATACCCTTTTGTTGTTGACCAAAATTCTGACACTACATAACACAGTGCATCTGATGAAAGTAGAAGAAAGGAAATAATAAATTTACAAGGAAAACAATCAGTGAATTAGAAAACAGGCAATGTTAGTTATATCTCTCTGTTGTATTTTTGAATAGAAAAGTAAGTAGGCATAACTCTGACAGTGTCTTAAAAACAAAGTAAAAAAAATCATACTAAGAATTAGAATTACCATATAGACAAATAAAGTGTTTATAAAATTGTAATTGAATACCAACTGAATTAACATGCTGTTAATGCTTGCTATGTAATTGTTGTACAAATCAAACATAGGTATACTTTCATAGAAAGAAGGCAAATAATAATTGCAGAAAAATAAAAATGTTCACTTTTCTATGTCCTTTCAACTATATGCTCTTTAGTGGTCACCATGGCCCAGGGTTAGGTGTTCAGCACCTCTCTCTGTTTGAGCATTTGCATACAAGTGTGTCTATGTCTTCCTGGTCACATGGAGAAGACCCACATGTGGGATCAGCTTGTACACACTGCTGGGGAGCTTGTTTTTTCACTTAAGCAAGTAAGTTCTTAATGAATCTCATCTAGTTTTATAGCCTCAGGGTCTTTCTAGGGAAGGCTGTCTTTTAAATCACTTAACCTCTTTTTTGTTGACAGCTATTCAGGATGATGGATATTTAGGATGACAGTAATTTTGTCACTGCACATAATATGGAAACTGACCATATTTGTATAGATTTTTGGAGGCACAAGTGTATTTCACTAGTGTTAAGTTCCTATAGGGTTTACCATTTCTGTTTTGATAGAGTGACTTCTTGCATCTTAAAGTGTTACAACACTTTTATACTGTTTTCTGCTTGCTCTTAAAAATATTTTCCATCTACAGTCTTCTACTTTATTTTTGTAACTATCCAATAATTTATTTCACATATATAATTATTCCTCGGCAACGATTTTTATTACCAGTGTCAGAATAGTCAAAAAAATGTCCCTCTAGGCTTTTTTTTCTTTTTTTACTAGTTTTCTTCTCTCTAGACTTGGGAATAGTAAAACTTCCCAGAAATGCCTTGGACTGGTTTTTAGACACTGAACAATTCTATTCTACTCTAATTGAATTAAGCTCTTCATTAAAAAAAAATATTGATGGACTTTGGTATGGGAGTGTTATGTTTTGTGTCTTGTTGCTCCCCCAAAGCCTCATGCAGTGTTAGGGTAGCAGGCTTCTAGAGTTTGTGATCAATTCATGCATGGTCCAGTGCTAGGTTATGGATGTGAATGCTACACCCACCCTGAGGCAGGTAGCCCGAATGCACCATAAGGAAGGGAGAGAGGCTTGATAGCTGCCATGATCACTGCTCCTCAGTTTTTGCTCTTCCTGTTTTACTGTTTTCAGTCACCATGAACTGTTGCCCTCTACCGTATTTAATTCCTTCTTTAATTTTGGGTGTCAAGTGTTGTGCCCCAGTAATGAGAGAAAAGTAATCAAGACAGGGAGAAAGTTAAATTGTTCACTTTTTATTATCACATTGGAAAAGATTTTCAATTAAGAAATGGAATCTTATTGTACACAACTCTGCCTATTTTTAGTAATGTAACATTCTCTTTACCTTCACTGGTACTAATTGTATTAGTTGATATCCTGATTGCTAGGGAAAAACACTCATTACCTACAATGTAAAGAGATGTGGTTTATTTCAGCTCACAGTTTTAGTGAATTCTGCCCATGGTTGGCTGACTCCAAACAGAAATAGTTTCATGGAAAGGTCTGGCAGAAGAAACCCATTTATCCTGTGGCAGACAAGAAGCACAGAGAAACAGGAGCCAGTGATGAGAATATACTGCTCCAAGTCATGCTCCCAATGTTTTTCTACCTCTGAATATGATGCTTTGGGGAAATAATTTAGATCTAGATCATAATAATGTGTCCTTTGTCCCTAAAAGGTTCATGTTAATTTCGTTGTGCAACATACATTTAACCCATCTCTAATAGTCACCAAAGTCTTAAATCTTCCAACCATAGTGAAAGTCTATCCTAAGACTCAAACAAAAATGTTAGGTGTAATTTACTGTGAAAATTAGAAAGAAAGCTAAATGCTTCCAACATCTATTAGAACAGCATAAGTATTCCTACTCTGAAAAAAGGCAATGCAAGGATGTGAAAACAGGAGAGCAATGTAAGACCCAACCCAGAAAAGTAAACAGTGAATTGTGTAGATCCCTATTAAGCATCCAAGGAGAGATTGTGGAAAGGTATGAACTCCAAAGGACTGGAGAAGCCTGTGGCATTGCTAGTTGTAGCCTACATGACCTCTTTTTCCAGCTGACTCAACCACTGCCTGTGGCTTTCTTCAGCACAATGACATGTTCCTGCCAAGTTTAACTCATGGGTTCCCCAGTACACATTTGGCTCCACTCTCATAGTGCCATTCCTTGCCTTCAAAAGGGCACATTGCCTAGCCTCTCTTTCAATCAAAGAATGATGCTTCAACCCTTGCTTTCTGTATGTTCATAAAACCAGTGCCACATGAATGGCACCAAGATCTGCTGCCAGCTCAAGCTGTAGCCTGGACACCTTCAACCTTGGCTTCTGTGACTTGTATTGACTAGATAATTCAATTTGTGGAAATATTTTTGTCTACAATCCTGAACAAACGTGGTGCCCTGGTGCTTTCCTCTAATAGCAAAGACTTTTGATTTTATTTACCTTTTTCACCCTTCTTTTGGTGAAAAATGGGATATGTACAATTCCAGAGATGCTGTTAGGCCTTCTTTTCTATTGTACAGATGCACTGTGTTTACTTCCTTTTTAATACTTATTTTTCCAGCAAAATTTCTCTCTTGGGAAACTGAAATCTTTTCAAACAACCAACTATAGAATTTTACCTGATTGTAACTGTAGAACAGGTGAAAAGCAGCCACACTATCCATGAATGTTGGACAATCTTGAAATTTTCTGGGCAAGGTTGATTTTTCCCTCACCCTTAATGTGAGACTTCTATGAAGACTCAATGTGTGGGCAAATGGAGGCAAATTTTCTACCAGAGTATTACACACATGGACTATCGTCCAACCACAAATGGAGTCTTTGCTCCCAGTCAAAACCTTTCTAAGCTCCTCTCACAAGAAGATTCCAACAGCTTTTAATCCTTTTTTCAGGAATAGTCATAGCAATGGCTACACTGCCTGTACCAAATCCATGACACCTGCCACTTAAGGGTGTGAGGTTTATTTTGCCTTATAGCTGCAGTGGTTTTAGTCCATGGCCTGTTGGCTTCAGCAGGGATGATATAATAGGATTCATGGCACAGGAAGGCTCTTACTGCATTGTGTGGAGGAGGCAGAAGGAGAAGGAAGGAGCCATGGGTAACAACGCACCCTTCTAAGTTATCCCCTCAGTGACATACACCATCCTACCAGGTCCCACCGCTGAACTTAAAACTTTTGATGGTCATTTTAGACCTGAATCATGGACTGATTTTACTTACTGAGGGTGTTTTCTAGTAATATGTTCTCTGTTAGCTATTTTACATTCCAAAGCTCTTTTTTTTTTTTTCCTTTTAATTCAATTGAATATTGCCTTTTTCTGGTGGGGTTAAGATGTTTGCAAATCTAACAACTTCACACAAGGAATGCAAATATTGTGTACTACACACATGTACTAATAATGTAAAATTCAAAAATTTAAAGTGAAACCAAATGTTATACTGCTGTTTGGTTTGTAACGGACAAAAATTTGTTTCATATGGCTCACTCTAATATATGGCAACTCTGGTAAGAATCTCTATTTTTCTATCTCTGCTTTTTCTATGAATTTCAGTCACTGTGATGAGACAGGTGGTTTTGCAGAATGGACTCTGTGGGCCAAAACCTCTGAAGTTGTATGCAACCGTGTTGTATAAGTGAAAAGAATAGAGAGAAGGGACAAGGAAGAGAACTGCGCATCATTTTCCAGCTTATCATCTTGTGGAACTGCTTCTCTCCTTTTTTCAACAGATTACACTATGGCACTGGCAAAACTTGAGACAATTCTCATGCCATCCAATTTTCTGGGTCATGGTTTATTATTTTTCTTTTCTGATAAAGAGTACAACCTAGAGATTATTCCTTTTCTGAAAATAATATAGGTTGAGGGAACTTTTCTGAGCTGTGATTCCATCATCTTTGCAAAAATTTGCTGAGCTGTGCCCGCCCACCTTCACCACCTTCACAGAAGCCACACTCAGCCTTAGGGAGAGCTTTGAGAGCTTTGGAGAACCCACCAGCCCAACTTCACTGGAACAAAACTAAGCCCCAGGCAGCTTCAGGAGCCTGGGTGAGCCACAGCTTGTCACTGTTACCCTAAACACACACACACACACACACACACACACACACACACACACACACGCACACACATCACAGTAAAAGCCCTGAGCCCTGGTGAATTTTGGGAGTTTTAAAAATGACAAATCACCCTAGAAGAAAGAAACCTTGGTACACCCAAAACAAGTGCAAGAGACAAAGACATAAAAGAACTTAGAAGTCACACATATGAAAGTTCTACAGTGATAGCAACTTAGATAAAGAAACAACGCTGTTAAGCTATAGAAAAAATCAAGTTATAAATAATCTCTCAAGTAAAAAAAAAAAAATGACAACAATCATGAAAGAATTGCTCAGCACATCTAAAAGAGATATAGTTGAAAAAAACAGAGAAAAATGTTGGGAACATTGAATGAACAGTACAGGAAAGAATTAGAATGTATGAAACAGATTCAAACAGATATCCAGGAAATTAGTAATTCCATTAAAAGCTAGCAATCACTTGAGCAAAACTGAAGACAGACTTTCAGACACTGAAGCAGCATTGCAGATAGCGATTGTGAAAGATCTCTTAAAAATAACAGAACCAGGAAATAACACTTCAACAGTTGCAAGACGATGTGAAGAAAATCAATATAGGACAGATAGAAGTCAGTAGCAGGAGTGAACATAAATCATACAAGAGTATTTGGAGATACAGCAGAAAATTTCTGAAGCATAGGAAAAAATCTGGTGTATGATTAAATGAAGCACATAGAACTCCAATTAACTATAATCAAAATAAATCTAACCTAGATACATAATGATCAAGAACCCAGAAATTCAGCAAAAAAACCCCAGAATATTAAAAATGTTAAAGAAAATAAATGGGTCATCTATAATGGAAAGCCCATCAGAATCGTGGCAGATTCCTTAGCACAAACCATCAAGTCAAGAACAGCTTGCAGTGAAGTATTTTAGGTCCTGAAAGAAAACAAATTCCAATCAAGACTGATGCACCATACATAACTATCTATCAAATTTAATAGAGAGATAAGATACTTCCAAAGCAAAGCAAAGCAAAACAAAGAAACAAACAAACAACAACAGCTGTAGAAATTCATGACCACCAGATCAACCCTATAATGAATACGGATATTGTAGAAAAAGACAAAAATGACCACAACTTCAATAATAACAATAGCAAATAATAATGAAGAGATCCAGCAATTAAACAGAGGGAGAAAGCAGGCAACCCACATCAAGAAAATAACATGACAAAGATAAGTCAATAAACATGAGTTATAAACATCAATGTAAGTGGCCTCAATTCACCAATCAAAAGAAGCAGACTGACCAAGTGGATCAAGAAACAAAATCCAAAAGTGTGCTATATATAAGAAACACATTTAAATTAAAAAAAAAATCACAAGTCAAAAGTCAAAGGATGAAAAACAATATTCCATGTAACAGGAATGGAGGAAAAGGAGGGGTAGGTACTCCGGTTGCTGAAAATTTGAACTTCAAACCAAAAATTATCAAAAGAGATAAAGAAAGTCACTACGTACTTGTTAGGGGAAAACTGCAAGAGGAAGACAAGAATCATAAATATATATGCACCCAATATAGAAGGACCCTACAGTGCAAGGCAAATTTTAACAGACCTGAAAAATCAAATGAGCCATAATACCATTGTAATGGAGGCCCTAATACTCCAATGTCACAAAAAGAAAGATCACCTAAGCAAAAAATCAGCAAATAAATAACAAAACCAAGTCAAACTTGTGAAGAAATGGATTTAGTAGACATTTACAAAATGTTCCATCCAACATCAGACTAAACATTCTTTTCAGCTGCACACAGGATGTTCCCCAAAATAGACCAAATAGTAGCCCATAGAACATGCTTAGGTAAATGTAAAGGAATTAAAATTATTTCATGCACATTACCTGACTATAGAGCAATAAAACTGGAAATTACTGACTAAAGAAACAACAAGTCAAAAAAAAAAAAAAAAAAAAAAAAAAAAAAAAAAAAAAAAAAAAAAAAAAAAAAAAAAAAAAAAAAAAAAAAAAAAACAAAAACAAAACAAAAAAAACAAGTCTTCATTAGCACAAGGAAATTACATTACACTATTTTAAACAATCAACAGGTCACACAAGAAATTAAAGAAGAAATTAAACAATATATATAATTAACCAAAAAAGGAGGTACAACTTACTGAAACCTGTGGGACACAATGAAAGCAGTCCTAAGCAGAAAATTTATAGTAATTAATTCTCACATCAGGAAGACAGAAAAAGCCTAAATAAATGATCTTATGCTGCATCTCAAGCTTCTAGAAAAAGAGAAAGTCAAGGCCAAAGTCCAAAAAAGGGAAGAAATTGAAGAACAGAGCAGAAATTAATGCAATGGAGATGAAGAAAAAATATAAAAAATTAGTGAGTCAAAGAATTGGTTCTTTGAATGAATAAATAAAATCAATAAACTTCCAGCCAACCTTATTAGAAAAATGAAAGAAAAAATTCAAATTCATGCAATAAGGAATACAATGGGCAAAAATCACTCAAGATCTTACAGAAATTTAGAAGATCATCAATACCTATTCTGAAAATCTTTACTCTCACAGGATGGAAAACACAGAAGAAACTGATAGATTCCTAGATGCATATGAATTAACAAAGCTGAATCAATAAGATTAAAGAAAAAGATATAGCTATCAACATGTTTTAACATCGACACTATAATTTATATTTCAGAAGACTCTAGATTATTTAACATATTTCAGATGGCATATTATTTTATTATTTACATGAAACATATCCTAAAATACAGATAAGTCACAGGATATGAAATAGGGACTACTATGTACTGTTAAAAAATTTTTGGTATGTAAGTGAAATTACTTTATTTGTAGTTTTTTTGTTTGTTTTGCTTTCTTATTCTACACCTTAAACAATAAAATATATTTTTAAACTGCTAATAAGAAAAAAAAGATAAGAAAATTCGGAATAATCCAGCAGCAGTCAATGAAACTAAAAATGCAATTTAAAACTTACTGGGCAACAGAGGAAAGGCAGAGGGCATCACACTTTATGAACTGAAATTATACTACAAAGCTCCTGTCATAATATAAGCATGGTGCTGGTGGGGAAAAAAAAAAAAAAAGATTAGACCTGATGATCAATGGACAGATTAGAAGATACAGACACAACTATAAATACTCTCAGCCCCCTTATCTTTGACAAAGAGGCCAAACAGGCTTACTAGAAGAAAATAGCCTCTTTAACAAATGGTGCTGAAAAAACTGGCTTTCTATATGCCTCAAACTAAAACTAGATCCAGCTCTAATGCTATGCAGTAAAGTAAAAACGGATCAAAGGGTTAAATAATAAAGCAGAAACACTAAATCTACTGAAGGAGAAAGCATGTAGAAATCTTGAAGAGATGGGGCAGGAAGAGTTCATGATAAAACCAAACTGCACAGGAAATATTTCAAAGAATCAACAATAGGTATCTCATCTCATTGTAAAGCTTCTACACGTCAAAAGAAATCACCAACAGAGTAAAAAGAAAGCCCATGAATTGAGGAAAGAATTTGCCAACTGTCCCTCAGTATAGAAAGAATCTAAACAGGTCTCCAAATTTCAAAGACCAAATGAAACAATGGGCATCTGAGATGAATATACCTTTCTCAGATGAAGAAATACAAATGGCAAATAAAGATATGAAAAAAAGGCTTGACATCATTGGGCATTTGAGAAATTCAAATTAAAGCAACACTGAGATTCCATCTTCTAGACAGAATAGCTATCACCAAAAAGTCAAGGAATAACAAATCCTGGAGGGGATCTGCTGAAAAAGGAGCCCTTCTCCACTGTTGGTGGGATTGTACATTGGTACACTCACTGTGCAGAGCAGTATGGATAGTCCCAAAACGCTAGTGTTAGAGGTCCCATTAAGCCCAACTATCCCCCCGCCCGGGTATTTTTCCAGAAGCACTGAAAACATCGTATACTACATTGATATATAGCAACGTAATTTGTCCTATATGTGTCTTAGAAACTACCCAAATGCCCATTAACTGAAGAAAGGATAGAAAATTATTTTTATACAATAGAGTATTGCTCAGCTATAAAGTAATAAATGTGAGGCTTTTACAGATAAGTAGATTCAACTTGAGAACATATTCAAAAGTGAAGTAAATCAAACCTGAATGATATCGTATTGTGTTCCTAGTGTAAGAAGCTGAAACAATAAATAAAATCTGAAAGGTAGATAGATACTGTGAAAGGGAAATAAACTGTTTAAATGGAAGTAACAACTGTGCTGACAGAATGGAGAGAAGAAGGAAGGAAGGAAGGAAGGAGAAAGAGTGAAGGGAAAGGAAATATAAATATAAATATAAATATAAATATAAATATAAATATATATGCATGTCCACAGAATAGCTTGTATTATTGTACTGCTGATACTCGCTGGTCTATTCAAAGGAGTGGTTAATGCCTAATTTTTTGTCTTTCACTTTTAAGTTTTTATAATTTTTGACTTTTTCACACATATCTGGTAATCTGTACAAGAAATTTGAAGACAATAATATGGTATATAACAGCCATTATTGAATTCTTATCATTTTGTTTAGTGAAATTCTGTATCATTTCTAATTTTTTTTTACAATTTTTTGCTTTTTAAATAAAAAATAACAACGGAATAGATATAAAATTATGTATGAGCAATTCAGGCCTGGAAATTTAATTGGAAAAATACTCATTTGTAATTGAAACTTCTATGAGTGTTATGTTTTTAGACTTTCTATTACTTCTCAAATTAACAATAATTTCTTTAAAATAATTCATGAGCTATGCTGGCTCCAACCCTGGGATATGCTGAGATGACTAGTGAGACTCCATGTGGTGGCATGCACTTGTAATCCCAGCTCTTGGGATGCTGTAAACAGGTGGGTCACTAGGAGTCCAATCTAGTAGTAAGACCCTGGACACCCTGTAGACCCTTCCCTAAAATACAAACTAAAATAAAATAATTCATGAAAAGTAAAAGTAAGATGAACTATATACATTTATCACTGTGATGTGAGTCTAGAATGTTGCCCAGATTCAAATATGAGAATTATGAAATGTGATTGGATTAGAGAGGCTACTGGTTGACCTGCTGCTACGTGGTATGGTCTGGTTGGAAGAGGCATGTCACTGAGTTAGCGGCATGGAAGGTTTTCTATTCCCTCCCAGTCCTCCCTTCACTCTCTTTGGCTTCTGTCCACCATGCCATGAGCATATCTGTTCACCTGTCAGCTCACCAGTGTGCTCCGCAATGTTTCCGTCAAATTCCCTTAGCAGAAATATTTTTTCCTCTGCCGCAAATGATATCGTTTTTAAATTTGCTTTTGCTCTTTTATTTATTTATTTAGTTGACAGAGGCTCTCACTATGCATCTCAAACTCATAGGGGTCCTCCTGTCTCAGCCTCTCCAGTGCTGGGATTACAGGTGCACACCACCACTTCCACTTTCAGTGGCCAGCATGGCACAGAGCCAGAACAGCATGTAGTACTGGGGATCAACTTGCGCTTGCCAGGCAGGCACTTAGACTGTGGAGCCGTCTCCCCAGGCCCTACAAATGATATATTATGGGCTCTGGTCCTAATCCTCTAAGAGAATTTCTCTGTGATGTTTTCCACTTGTGATCTTATTTGTAAATTATCAAACTATGTGACATGCTTTGGATATAGTAAACCACAACCTTTGGACAATGTTTTTTATATCAAATGACATCAGAGCTTGCTGCATAATTCATCAACAGCATGCGTTATATGTTTGGTTTTGTTATTTAAACTTTGCTTCTCAGATTTCCATGTTAGCAAGGTCTCTTCCTCAATACTGTCATGGCACAATATTGACACCAACAATGCCAATTTGATTTACTTTGCCATATATAAGACCAACGTTATATCTTTCTGAAATTCAAGGATTATCCTGAATTCTCTTTCCTGAAATTGCAACATTTTATTTGGGATTCCTTCTTTATTCCTTTTTATAGTTCCTGTGCATGTCAATTTCTGCTCTGTTTGAAATCGTATCATTGACTAGAAGCTGTTAAACCAATTGTAAAGTTCTGCATTCTGATTAGCTTGGGAGATGGGAACTACAAATGTATTCACAACATCATCCAATATATTACTATGTAAATGATGATATATAGTTTGAGTTTCAAGATAAATGTCTAAATTGAAAGAACAGTAAGTCTTCACATCTAGAAAGGCATAAATTTGTAGGCCATATGTTGACCCACCACTTTTCCCTAAATCTCTCACATTATTTCAATCACCATGAGAAAGCTGTATCAAGTACAGCAGACCTATGGATGCTTTCCACTCAGCTAGGGAAGCATCATAAACATGTTTTTAAATATGGCTACTGGATCATGCAGAGCATTACACTTGCATTTCAGCCCTCTTGTATTTCACAACATCTTGAAGCACTTTGTTACGATTTCCAACCTTAAATGGCAGTGCTGGCATTTTGTCTCGTATGCTTCACCCTGCTGAACTCTCACTATATTTTTGAACCTAGTTCTCACATGAGGTTGTTCCATTTGGTTGAGTGTCCATTTTCCCAAATTTTGACTAGCCAGATACATATTCACATTGGTAGTTCATTATCTAAATCAGGAGGTTGGCACCGCAGGTCAGTCTCAGTCAAGTCTTGCTCCATTTCCCTGTCACCCACCATTCTTCTGATGTGAAAGCACGTATTTTAACACAGAGGATCATCTGCATCTCACTTGGACTTCTCTGCAGTGTGAGAATTGTTAGGATGCTGGTGACTATACTTTGCATTGTGCTCATATTTCTAACTAGTGCAGCATTACAAAACAATGAATGATCTTTTTACTTTATGGCAGAGGGCTTATATTTCAATCATCTATAGGCTAAATGATGATCTCATCATGATAAAACTAATATAAGTGACTGGCAAGGGTGGTAGTTATTCTACATATAATGAGAAGTTAATAGTTTGCTTACTTATCAGGAGAAATCATGAAAAATCATGGGGAAGAGATTCATCCACACAACAACCGTACAGCTAAATCACTTAGGAGTACAATAATAAATGATGCACAAATCTTATGAAAAAAGGAAAAAGGTTTTCTGTGTTATAACATAAAATAGCTGAAAAAAAGACAAAAAAATGCCATGTTCTAGGAAGGGATTTTATTATAAGCATAAATATGTGAATCCCTCCCCAGCAATCAATAAATATAATGTAATTACAATGAAAATGTAAACAGCTTATTTGGTGGTGATTGATCTAATGGTCCAAAAATTTCTGGGAAAATAACTATGAGGAAAGAAATCATTTTGAAATGATGGTGACCTAATTTGGATTTGCACAGACAATGTTTATTTCTCACACTTCTAGAGAGGTCACCATTTAGGGGGGCTGGTAGGGGCTCTGTTCTTTATAATGAACCCTTTCATGTGGATAGCGGAGACAAAAATCATCTCTCTCTTGTTTCTTCCTATAAGCCCTTATTCCTGTCATGGGGACTCCATCTTTATGATCTGCTAGGCACCCTATCTCCCAAGTACCAACATATTGTGAATTAAGTGCTTCAATATGTGAATTTGGGGGATGCCACGGTACATCATTCAGTGCTTGTAGCCACGAGAGATCAGTGGAACAAAGTACAACTTCTCTAGACAGATTTGGCATGTGTCAGGCTGAATATAAGATCAATACGTTTTTTCAGATGATTAAGGTAGCAACAAATATTAAGAAATAGAGTTCATTGTTTGAGAAAAAATGGATGGCTACATTGTTGAGATGTCCTAGGGCTTAAACATAGTTTATCCCCATCAAAACCATTAAATTTATATTTGCATTTAATTGCAAAGTAATGAAGTTGAGGTCATGAGCTTTTGACCTCAGAAAGGAGTTGAGGTGGTTTCGGCATGTTCCAGCTACTTAAAGAGCAGGTTGTTACAAAGCTGATCCCTCTCTTCTGTGTTTTGGTCAACTTGTTTGCTCTTTCTGATTGAACTGGTGCTGTTTAAGACCCAAATCCAAGGGTTGAGGAGATAGTCCAGCAGTCTAAGTACCTGCTTGACACATACGAGGACCTGTGTTCATTCCCTGGTAGGATGTATTGTGGCAGCCCTGGGCCTCTGGATACACTGTACAGGCCCTAAAACCGGAAATGGTGGCACACACTTGTATTTCTAGTGGTGGGGAGGCTGAAGCAGGAGTATCACTATGAGTGTAGTGAGACCTTGTGTCCAAAAAATAGAATAGAATAGAATAGCCTCATCCAAATACCAGCACCAAAAATCTAAGCAAGTGTTCCTTATCTTCCAGAAAAATGAGCTCAAATAAATCTTTTAACTGCATAAAAGTATTCAATTCCAGATATCCTGTTTTAGCAACAAAATATAAAGTAGGACTATTCAAAACCATTTTCTCAATACTATCCCTAATGTTCCTCTTTCTCTCTTGAAATATATAGTATTTACAGTCAAATTTTTCCTCTTTATAAACAAAAAGGCCTAATTATTCATGAGTGAAGTTGAGACTTTTTGAAGTCATACTATAGCCTTGTCACAAAATGTTATTTTATCCTGTTAAGCGGTTTTAAAAAATCACTTTCTTTTTCAGTCTGTGGGGTTGAGTTCTCCTGAGTCATTTGAAGTGTGAGGCTTCTGAGAGGTCAGGCTGTAAAAGGCTGAAAGGTGCACTGGGGTTTTTAGTGTTTAATCAGATAAGTGAAGCATTGTCTTCTCAACCTCAGCAAACGGAATTCCAACAGTTATAAGACAGGATGCTAAAGAGCAGAGGCAATCAGATGGCTAAAATGCAGCTTTTGTGCGTGTGTGTGGAACCAGGGACTGAACTGAGGACCTTGCACTTGCCTGGGGAGTGCTTATTCTACTGAGCTGTCTCCCCAGCCTCTAAAATGCAACTTTTTGTTGGAAATAAAATGATAGTTTCAGACGAGATCGGGCGCGTTCAGGGTGGTATGGCCATAGACTAAAATGATAGTTTCAGAGAAGTAACTTACCAAATCTCCCTCCTACTTCTTCCTCTTCCTCCTCCTCTTCCTCCTCCTCTTCACCCTTCACTGTTTCTCTCACCCTCACTGTCTTGTCACCCCTCTTTCTCTTGCTCTTGCTCTTTATTCCAAGATTTAGGAAAGGTTGTCAACTTTAAAAAAGAAATTAAGCCGGTCATGGTGGCGCACACCTGTAATCCCAGCACTCAGGAGGCTGAGGCAGGAGGATCGGTGCAAGTTCGAGACCAGCCTGGGCTACCAAAGTAAGCTCAAGGCTAGCCTGAACTGCATAGCGAAACCCTGTCTCAAAAAGATAAAAAAAAAAAAAAAATTAACTGCAGGTACTTTTCAATAAATAACAAAATAAGTATTAAGATCATGAATGTGTTAATATCAGAAAATACTTGTATATGCCCTACATATGCAAGATACCAAAAGGGACTAAAGATTAATTACTAAAGTCTAGTAAAATTAGAACACATTTTATAGGTAAGTTGTTTAATTAGGAGGATGTCTAGCATTATGGTGAAGATCCTCAGCTTTGGAAACAAAAAAGAGTGTGGTCCTGCCATTTACTAATTGTACAATTTGGAGCATAATTACATCTTCTTTGAACCTCAATCTCACCATCTCTTAAATGGGATAATAAAACTCACTCTTAGAAAGTCATGTATATACTAAATGAGACAATTGTTTTACGCATAGCAAGAGCTAAGTATATTAGCTATTAGCCATTCTTTAGCTAATTGCACTGATGCATATGTGTTACAGATTCAATTATGTCCTCTCAGCAGACATACTGATGTCACAGCACGTAGTGCCTCTGAGTGCAAAATTACATGGGAATGTTGTCTTTGCAGAATAAGATACAAGTTAAGATGAGTTTATATGACAATAGAATGAGCCCTAAATCCAATCTTGTGACCTTGTTAGAAGAGGCCCAAGTATACAGTGAGGGATGGCAAGCATACAAATATGGAGGCAGGAACTGGAGCGCTGCACTGGCAAGGGAGGGGTGTTAGCAGCGACGAGAGGCTTGGAAGAAGCAAGAAAATATTCCTCTATTAGACCTTTGGGGAAGCATGGCCCTATGCATACCTTGTTTGGGGCTTCAAATTTCTAGAACTATGAGAAAATAAATGTCTTCTAAGTCACCCAGTGCACTGTAATTTGTTATGGCAGCTCTGAGAAATGAATAATTTGGAGAGTATTTAGTCCTGAACTATTAATTGTTATATAACGTTCCCAAAACTAGATTATTGTGTAGAAAATAAAAAAGATATATACCTGAAGGTGTATTTATTTTTCTATTATACTACCGGCTATGCTATTATTATTTTTTCTAAAGTAACAAAATGGTGCAATTATTCTGGATCAGAAGGCCCAGAACAACTTGCAGTAAACTATTAGATGGGTGAAGAGAAAAAAGTAAGCATCAGTTCTTTGGGGGTGGACAGCATTTGGGTCTTGATCTTTGAAGATAAAAGTGCGATGGAGAAGGAAAAAAAGGGAAGGAAGGTAGGAATGAAGGAAGGAAGGAAGGAAGGAAGAAAGAAAGATAAGAGGGAGGGAAAGAGGGAGGAAGGAAGGGAAGGGAAGGGAAGGGTTTGGTAGATAATACTGTAAATGCACATAAGTGAATCTGAATCTGGGCTGGAATTATAACCAAGGTAGGGACAAAAAATGAAACTCTGCCTCTTGACAGACCTTATCTACTTTCTTTTTAGTTGTGCAATTTTCATGTGATATTTTTCAGATAACCTTAATAGGATTCTCTCCATGTATTTTCTGTGCTTTGCGAACTAACATGCTGAAGGTATATCAGAGCTTGAATCTCGAACGTCTCCCAGAGGCCTATGTCTTACAGGCTTGTTCTTCAGCCTGCAGTTCTGTGGGGAGATGGTGAAACATCTCAAAGTGCAACCAAATATGAGGAAGTTGAGGTCATTAAGGTTGTTCCTTAGAAGGATTTTGAGACTTTGCCCTCTCTCTCTTCCTCTTCCTCTCTCTCTCTCTCTCTCTCTCTCTCTCTCTCTCTCTCTCTCTCTATTTCTCTCTCTCTGCTTCTCAGCTGCTGCAGAGTGAAGCATGAAGGTCCCCTGTGCTACCACTCCTTTCACGTTGTACAGTGCCACTACTGGTCAAAATCAACTGGATCAGAGACAACTTTTGAAAGTAGGAGCCAGGAAACTTTTTCACTTTTTCAGTAGACTGTGGCAGCTGTTTTATAATAATGAAAAACTGATTAATGTGATTTGAAATTTAAGTGGAATACTGAGTATCCTTAGGAAGAGGTTCTAATTCCAGTTAATATTCACTCATAATCTTTTAGATTAAAAATGAATCACCAGAGCCGGGCGTGGTGGCGCACGCCTGTAATCCCAGCACTCGGGAGGCTGAGGCAGGAGGATC
>PVJA010014806.1:0-46689 GCA_004027025.1 Myocastor coypus | reverse complement strand
GATGTCTTCTTTAATAGTATTGAAGTCTGTCATTATGGTTATCCTTTCTCTCTCTAATACAGAGATTATTTCTGTTCTGTTCTCCTTTCTACTTTTGTGTAGTTGTTCCCTTACTTGGGATGCTATTGATTTAGGCATGTCTTTGTCAACTTTAGATATTATTTCTGCTCTGATGTCCTCCATACGTTTCTCCAGCCGTTTTTCCACTTCATGTATTTCTTTTTTTTACTTCAGATGTTATCTCTGATCTCAGTTGCTCTATAAGTTTCTGCACTTGTGTGTCTGCCTCAGATGCTACCAATGCAGAGGTTTCATCTGTATAATTCTCATTTTGTTCCGTGATCGTGTCTTTTGTATTTGGTTTGGGTGGGCACGAGTCCTGAGATTGCCTCCTACTCCTTGTTGTTATCATTTTGTATGGAAGCGACCTCTGCACTTTGGTGATGTTATGCTGTGCCTATGGGCATTTGGTCTGGAGACTCCAAGGTGGTTCTTCTACAGAGGTTCCTGACTCTTGTATTGGGGCTCTGGCTGCTAGCTTTTGTGAATCCTGGCGGATGTGGTCTGTAGGTGGAGGTGGAGCTTTGAGATTGAGTAGTCCTGGTAGGCTCGTGGACCAGATTGGTTGCCAAACGGGCTATTTGATGGGTTCAGTGCTGGAGCTTGGGCTGGAGGGGTTAAAAAAAAAAAGGGGGGGGCGGGGATAGGGAAGGCAGGCCAAGGATCCTGACCCAGCCTGTGCGCAAGCTTAACTCCCAGCGGTGCGATTTGGGTCTGGGCTGGAACAGGAAGTTAGTCGCGGGTACGCAGAAGTGGGGCAGAGGGGCGCAGGGAGCTTACCCGCGGCGGGTGCGCAGGCTCAGCTCCCAGCGGTGCGATTTGGGTCTGGGCTGGAACAGGAAGTTAGTCGCGGGAACGCAGAGGCGGGGCAGAGGGGTTCAGGGAGCTTACCCGCGGCGGGTGCGCAGGCTCAGCTCCCAGCGGTGCGATTTGGGTCTCTTTTTTTCTTTTTTTTTTTAACTTTAATAGTTAAAGTAAATGTCATAAAAGTTCCTCAAATCTTTCAAAGACTTCCCATTACTTCAACAAATCGTGTGATTTTAAGAGTAGAAGTAAGTGCTTAAATCACTGAGAGTAGAGCTACTGTGACCTAGCAAGAACTGAAGAGTGTATGTTGGAGCATAGTAGCTGTCACTAAGCTAGGGCACATACCTAGCACACAGGAAGCTCTGCGCTTGGTACCAGTACCATGAAAAATAAGACTTATGAAAAGCAAGATTACTATTTTATAAAAGTCACCTAACCTAAGCAAATGATTCTTGGATTCTTTTTTTCTTTAAAAAGTCACAATTTAATCAGGGAAGAATAAGATACAATTTATCTAGCTGGTTTTTCTTGTCCTTTACAATCCATTGTAATTATACCTTTAAAAAAAAAAAAAGAGAGAACCAATGGTCGTTTAATATCTATTAGGCAGCAAAAGATTATAAGTGGAATTTTTCAACATATTGTGAAATCTTGAGGCACGAAAATATGAATTACTAAAACAATCAAGATGAGAAATAGAAAATAAAAGTCATACCAGACATGTCACCATTTTCAGGTTAAATTCCTAGATTCTATTTTTTAAAATCTTAATTGTTACCATATCATAAAGACTTTCCATTTATCTCACATTTTAATAATGAAATGTTAAGAAACATAACATGTGGCATGCCTTTTTCTCATTTTGTAGAGAGTAGGCAACGTGGGTCTGTGGCCAGTGTAGGCCTGCTTCCAGCACTAGTGATTAAATGCAGCATGATGAGCAAGAGAAACAATAATTGTCCTTGTTCAATGCAGGCCCCATTTAGTGATCAAATAGGAGTGTAGGAAAAGAAGAGTATTGTCATCCATGGAGATATTTTCAGACAATCGCCATAATCTGCATTACAATATTCTTTCCACCCAAGAAAGGGAGCATTTACCACTCACAGGCCGCAGCACAGAGAGAGCTGCTCAGAGTTGACGCCTTAAATGGGAACATCTGTTTCTACTATTAAAGCCATCACAGTGCTATTAATTACATGTCTTCATCTATCCTAACTATATGTAAATATATAATTCAGGATTTAGAAAAGTAAATTCCCATTATCTAAACAAATAATTTCAGCATCCATTGCCACTGCATGCATCATAAGTGCATGTGACGGCTACTCCCTTTGAGCCCCCACACACACATGCACAAACCTGGTTTTGTGCTGGTTCTCATGCAACCTTTCTCTGTTACATGAACGTGGTAATTTCATATATGCATGATATATGTATGCACATACACATATACAGGCGTATAGAGACAAATATAAACTTGCATATGCCATCTGGATATTATAATTTACCACATTAAATATAATGAATTTTTAAAAAGAGCCCCACATTCTGTAATATATATTTCTTTCCCTCTTAATGTATTTATGTACAAACACAGAAAGTGAATTTACAATATCGTATGTTTGAATCCAAAAGCAGTGTGAAGCCAGCTGCTTTAAAGGCTCTGGGAATTTTTATACAAATTCATGATGTTTCCTAACTCTATGTCAGTATAGTATCTTTTATACCATAGTGTAATTAGCATTTTATATGAGCTATAAAATATAGCAGACTCCTCTCATGTGTCTGTATTTTTCTCAACTCGAGCTACCCTAGGGAAAAACAAACAAACAAACAAGAATGCATTAGAGACTGTAGAAGTGAAATAAATCAGACCCACATGTGCAAACATTGCATTATCTCCCTAGTGTGAGAACCTGAGAGAATGAATGAAATCTGAAAAGTACAATTGATACGGTGAAAGGGAGAGAATTTGTTCATTGGGAAGAAAAAACTGGGGTGAGGAAAAGGAAGGAAGGGAAAAAGATATATTGATGTATATATGCAGTATAATTTGGATAATTGTACTGCTGATTTCTGCTGGTATGTTGAAAGCTGAAGTTCATTCTAAAGTTTTCCTCTTATTGTTAATTTTTTTCCTTTTTGATTTCTTATAACTTTGTTGTTTTGTTTTTAAAAACAATTTTGCACATTTATAAAAGTAATCTACACAACTAATTTGAAGATAACCTCATGCAATACAGTGACCATTGTTGAATTCCTGAATTTCTTTGTATAGTGTGGTTTTTGTCTGCTTTTAATGCTGTTTTTCTACTACTATGTTTTTTTCATTCTTTAAAAAAGAAAAACGAATGCATTAGGATATTACAATCCAAGGAAACAAAGCAAAAGAAGCACATAGATTATTAGAATAAAAATGCACAGATTATAAGCTATATCCTTTCTCTTTAGAATTTATGCTAACTTAGCTCTTAAAAACTAGTGTTGCTTTGGGTGTTTTTTCCATTTTGTGTGTATTTTGCATGATACATATCACATTTTTACAACTTCTACCCCTCTCTCTTCCTTTTCTTGGAACCATTTTCTACCTATGCAAGGTCTACTCTGTTTCTTGTCGACTCTCTTTTATCTTGGTGTTTCTATTGTTTTCATATTTGGTTTCTGTGGGGATAGAGGTTGCTTCCCACATTACTATATGGCAGTTCTGTGGCTTAGATGGTCCAGCTGTGTAGTAATAGCAAGCAGATTGTAAAAATAATGCAAAGGTTTGCACCTTGGTAGTCACCAAGGTTCATTTTCTTGTCCAACAAGCCTTTTTCTTTCTGTATAAGCAACTCTTAACTACTACAGTAGTAGCAGCAACTACAGGATGCAGTAGTAGCAGTAAATACAGGATGTGATCAACCACTTAAAATCATTTTCTTTTCCTTCTGCATTGTTTTCTATTTCTGTGAAATATGGAGCAAGCAGTGATCACACTAAATACAGTTCCTTGGAGGTGTCTGTTCCTCAGGATCATTATCATTAATCTTCCGAAGCTGCACTAGGCGTGATTTGAGACACAATTTTAAAAAGTGTAGGTGAAGGCACACATCTGACCTTTATTATGGATTGGATGGAAGCGGGCAGACATGACTACTTTAAGTGATCTTCTCACTGTCTTAGTGCAGCTCCTAACATGAATCCAATGTCCCTGTAGAGATTCTATCAATAACTGGGCAGAGCTTTCCGGCAGAGCAGAAGATCCCAGACAAATGAGATCTGTGTTTTGGTGGGAAATCCCCATTCCCAAGAAGAAAGAATAGTGACCAATGGGTACGATAGCTAAGAACAAGCTACGGGCCAGTTCTCCAGGGCAGAGCATGTGTGATGCCACTGATAGAGAGACCACTGATGTGACTCAGAAGAAGCCACCTGCCTGCAAGCCAAGGCAGGAAAAGGAGGCCCTCTTTGATACTTTCTTTGTGTATCAGAGTTAAACAGAAGGAATTGTCAGGTTAAGAAATGGCAGCTCCTCCAAGGGGGTCAGGAAAGCATCCACTGTAAAATAGCAGTAAATTCACAGGAAAACAGATAAGAGACAATTAAAATAATTTCACTTAAGTGACCTAATGAAATAGATGCAAGTGCAGGAAAATCATAGAATTTTAAGATAAGTGCATTAAAAATCAGCGGTTAAGCTTTAATTTGATTATACCCACAATATCATATATTTTTCTAGACCCTCCACATAAAAAATTAAATATTCCAAAGTGTATGTCTAATATATATATATATATATATATATATATATATATATATGTGTGTGTGTGTGTGTGTGTGTGTGTGTGTGTGTGTGTGTATGTGTATGTAACACATGATTAACATATGTTCTAAAGACCACACATTTTAATTATAAGGGCATAGGTTAACTGAAGGTAAAATAAGGGAGCATAGTTCATGAAAGTTCAGTCTAAAGTATAGTCAGTATAAAATGTAAAAGGCAGTAGAAGAGATACACAGGAATACCTCACAGGTAAGAGTCAATACATAAGAAAGTCATGACAATTCTAAGTGTGTTTGTATATCAGAATAATCTCCAGAAGTATAAATATTTGAAATAAGTAACAAAAGAGCAAAATCAATAGACATAGTGAGGGATTTTGTAGATATCTCCTAGTAACTAGTGAAATAAGCAAGAATGAATGACATAGTCAGAATGTTACTGGACTTGGGGTGCTGGAGTCTCCTCCTGGTGGTTTCTAGGTGCCTCCTGTTCCCAACAAAAACGTGGTCAAGATAAGAGCAAAATTTTTCTTAAAGATAGAAAAAGAAACAGGCTCTGAATAGAGACTAAAAGTAGGTAAAGAAGCCCACCGTGTAAGAGAGAACACAGTGGCAGAAACAGCGGCCATAGTTCTTTCGTTATCACCTACACCTCAGACTGATGTGAAGTCTACGCCATCCAGTGAAGAACAGGCTGGAGTTATGGCGAAATGTGCACATTCAAGACTTGGGCAGCTGTTGTGCACATGTATTCTAAGGTTTAGGATTAACAGCTTACACCTAGCTCCTGCATGGAACACAGCATGCAGCAAGGAAACAGTTTGGTGGGCTTGGACACTTGGTCACACAGTTGAACACTCACACTGGCCCTGTACTTAATGTAAAGCTCTGGCTTCATGACATTGAAATTCATCACTGTCAATTCAGTTTACATGGGGTTCCACAGCTCAGCCCCTCCTACCCACCAAGAGAAGTTGCCCACTGCTCTCCAGGGCATGCAGCTATCTGAACAACACTCTAAGTTCTCATTTGCACATTGCCTTAGCTCAGTAAAACTCAGATTCTGAACAATAGGGTCTATGAGGGTGAAGATCCCAACCTTCCATCCCTGCGGATTCCAGTTTGTCTGAATTTTTAGTGGGCCTTTGGGTGATCTGTGGAGCTTTCTTGGGTTTACCCATTAGTGTTTAGCTAATGTAAGACTGAATCACTAAATACTAAACACTGACACACATTTGAACAGATCACAGTTGCCAAAACTTAAACTGTTGAAGTGATTTTCAGAGAATTTAAAGCACTCAGTATGGTAGTTTGTCAAGAATAAGATGAAAATATCCACATCTGCTCCCTGCCCTCTCCCTTTCTCCAAGGTATAAGTGGAAAATGGATGTTTGTTTGGCTGGGCCTGGGACACTTTCACAGCCAGACTCTGTTATCTGAGACAAAGGGCCATTCTAAAGAGAAAATAGGGAGTGAGAATTAAAATGCTTTTAATTTGTAATTCCTTGTGTCAGTCACTGTGCATTTCAGTGAGGCAAGATATACTGGCTGGAGAAAAGCCCTAGCCAAGGACAGAGCTAACTCTTCATGGAGTACATTCTCCCTGAAAGGGTTTTATTCTCATAAGATTTGAAGAGCACAGAGAGTTTTACTTGATAAATTAGAGAATCACTAGTGGCTACCATGTTGTTGGGAGACTAAGGCATAGGGACTTATTCTAGACCAGGCAGAAAAGTCAGACGTTGTGGAAACTGCATCTCTAGATGGATAGACTGTTTCAGGAGTATAATAGCATCCTCTGGCACCCTCAATTATGTCTCTAGGGCCTCATAGCTACCATGTTAGAAAAGCAACAGTGGAAAGTTTGCACAGTAGAGCATACACCATTTTTGTAGTTGATACAGAGGAACACTAACTATTTGGGAAGAGGAAAGAAAGTAGTAAGACGATAGATTGCAGTATTCACTGTGTAGCAAGATATACTGGGGAGTTATTAAAAATTACCAGCAGCTAGATTAGTATCTGTAATTTTTGCTTCAGGTGGTTTAAGAAATACGTAGGCCTCTGTAATTCGGTCAGATATTCATAGGTGATTCTGACAGTCACTGAGTACAGAGCAACACTGCAAAAGCTCTAAAGCAACCATAAATGCTGTGAGGAGCCTGGAGCTTGGGGCTTTATGCACAAAAAAACTTTGTCCTATTGAGTTCATCTAAGGGGTTCAAGAAAATGTATCAGGTAAACGTAGTTCCTCATTATGTTAGGAACCCAATCTTTCTTAAAACTCTAAAAACAAAGCAATTTTTTTTCTTCTCAGAAAGGAAAGGTAATTCTTTTGCATATGTGATGGTTTGAGTCTCGAAAACCTTGTTTGTGTATCCTACAAACATGTTTTGAAGAGCCTTAGTGCACAACGGTAGGCTTTGGAATGCCATGAAAAATCAGTGCCATACCAGAAGAGGCTCTGTCCCTTTTAGAGAAGACAAGCAATAAGTAAACAACTGGATACAGGGCATGTAGGGAAGGAGCTGAGAACAAAAGAGAAAAGCTTAGGAAGGAGCCCCAGGCCCCAAATGGTGCTGCATTCCTGTGACACCAGAGCTCTGAGACATGAGATGGAAGGACAGAAGTACAAAACTAGCATGGGCAATTTCTTGAGTTTGCAAGATCTTATCTCAAAACAAAAAACGGCCTCAGGTAGCTCTGCATAAGGACCCTGGGCTGACTCTTTGTTACTGGGTAGGGAAAACAATGTAGAATCCATTTTCATGAGGGAAAGTCCAGATGGTACACACAGGTAAGATGAAGCTGGAGCTGGATTCAGGAGCCAGAAAAACATGAGCATGGAACAAGCCACAGGGCTTCCCCCTATGTGTTCTCAGCTTTTTCTTAGGTGTGACTCTTACAATTCAAATTTTTAAATCACATTTTCATCCATGTCATCTTTAACTGACTTACTTATTTCTATGATAAAATATAAAATCTTATTCAGTCCGAATGAAAACTACAAATCCAACTTTTATATTTTGTCTCTTAGACTGAAATTTCATATTGGGATATGTTTGCCAAAGGCCTCCTACTTTTACTCCTTCACTGTATTTTGTGTTTGCTATTTTTATTTGTTGTGTTTAATCATAAATGGAAACACATAGGGCTGACGTTTACTTAGGTTTGTTGGTGTGATCTGTAGCTATCAAAGATAGCTGGGAAGAGCACAGCAGGAGGTTTGTGCAACAAGATGAGAGGGCAAGGCTAGAGTTGTCCTGATTGCTACCTATCCCTTGGTGGGTGAGGAGTGGCCCCCTTCTCTAAGCCTTCCTCAAGAGCTGACTACAATAGTTTTCAAGGCTTATATACTTATTTATTTGTTTTAAAAGAATAATTAGTATGTGCACCAGGGTAAACTGTTTGGTAGTTGATGCTGTACAATGAGGCACTGTTTGAGTTATCTGAGCCACTTCAGCTTACTGCTCCAACTTTCCCAAGGCTCTCAGCCGCTGCTCTTTCAGGCTTGTTTCTTTGTGTTCATTGCTGTGAATGCAGATCCATGGGAGAATTTAATTTCTTATCCACACAGTTTGTTCTGTGTTATGGCATGTTATACATGTAGCACCACATTCCTGAGTTTGGGTGTACTGTTTCAATATCTAAAACCCTTTATTTTTTTAGTAATACATTTGTTCCAATGTTTATTTCATATTTTTGACTCGTTTGGAAATTTGGAAGGCATACAGCCCAATAAATTGCCTTACTACCAGGAAGCAGGTAGAGATAGAAGAACAAGAAGAACTTGGGTTCCTGTGTTGCTACCTAACCAGCCTCTAGGCTCACTGTCATATGGGTCTCACTCTGAGCCAAGGCCTGACTTATAGAAACCCTGCAGAGATTTACAGACAGACACCACACACTCTAATGGTTTCCATATGTCCAGGAAAATAAAACATTGCGATAACTCTTGACTTCTCTTATATCCATGTCATTTACAATATGTATGTTACAGAATGAGAATGTAAGTGAAAATATACAAAGCAATATTAGGACATGCATGGCATTTGAAACATTCTGAGTGTTTCCCCCTACTTCTGCTGTCACCATAGCTCACAAATAAAATATACATTTTAAAATTATATTTTTGAGCCATAGTCTTGTCTTGCACCTTGCATACACTTTTAAGAATTATACAGCATGAGTTCAGTTACCTTATACATTTAAAATTTAGCTAATCAATTTTTTATATATCAAGAGAGAGACAATGTATAACACTTCATCATTGCCTGGTGAATTTTTTAATTTCATATCTAAATTTAAACACCATTTATCTTTGAGTCTGCAGCCTCATGTCACTCTTTTATATTTAATTTACTCTAATGTATATGCTTACAACACATTCCTATTTTCCACAGAAAATATTCATGTCTGAAGGAGAGTATAGTAGGTTAAGTTATTTATTATTCTTTGTCAAGTTGTGATACTCATAATTTAGTTCTAGTTCTGTTCAGCACATGCAGCTGCTCTGGGAAATTTAACCCTACACTGGAATGCAGCCCTTACAATGGTATTGCTGTTAATGGGATCTATAGTTTAAACCCACGTGCAAATATTTTTTTTTCTTTTTAACAGGGGAGAGCGCAAATGCAGTCCCACGTGCAAATATAATGAGGTGGCGCATGACCATTCAACCTCCTAGAGTTCAAGTTTGCATTCATCATCCTTTTCCATAAAACAAAAAAAAATTATGAATCAGGAAAGTAGAGCCCTACAAAGGAAACAAATGAAATAACTTTAAAACTACTAGTCACTTCCTGTTGCCTATGAAAAGGGGACCTTATTATACATAATCAATATACAGACTATATCCACCCACACACAAAAAAAAGTAAAACAGAAAACATCTTTTTTTTTTCTTTTTTTTTTTTTTTTTTTTTTTTTTTTTTTTTTTTTTTTTTTTTTTTTTTTTTTTTTTTTTTTTTTTTTTGCAGGACTGGGGTTTGAACTCACGACCTTGCACTTGCTAGGAAGGCACTTGTGCCACGGAGCTATCTCACCAGCCCCCAAAACGTCTGATCTTTAGTGGATTTATTCTCTAAATATATTACTCACTTTAGGTCAACTCTCTCAGTCCTCATAACTACCCTATAGTCGACACTGAAATGCCCTTCAGAGCCCCCAGTTAGCTAACTAACAGCATTAAACTGCAACACTTAAGTTTAGAATTGTAACACCTTGAAATTGTGAGAAAATGTTTATAGTTTCATGCGCATTATTTTATTAAAAATTCAGAATACTCACATTTGCCTATAATGTCTTCTGTTGAAATCCCTAAAATACATATTCAAAAGATACAGATTTTATAGATATTTCTGACATTATAACCAGGGGACACTCCTCACTCATTTGATGAAATTTATAGAACACCAAATATATCCTTAATTTTATGTGAGGTGCCCATGGTAATGCAATGAACTCAAACCGCGTCCCTAAAGTCCAGACATGAAACTAAAAATTAAAACGTTTTGCTAAAATCCCTTACGTACATATTTTAAATGTGGCCCAAGAATTTCTCCATACATAGTTAACTATAACCGAAAGACTTGAAAACTGACAGTAACCTATGCTTAGGCCAAGTAGCCAAACCTCAGTCAACAAAAACTAGACAACTGCTCAAACCTGGTTCAAATGAGAGCTAGAAGCTATCATCAATCATTTGCTTCTGTATCTCCCACTTTCTGTAGGTCACTTTCTTTCTTTGAGCTGTTACTGTATCTCTTGCCTGTGTTGTGGGCCAGAGCACTGAGAACCATTTTTGGTCCAACCTGCTGGACAATATATATCAGAAAAACTAATGTACTGCCTGGAGGAAAGAGTTACTCTAAGAACAGCTGTGCTGTCTATCTTCTGGGCTGTGCCACTGTGAATGCACACACCTCTGTGTCCAGGATGGAGTCCAGGGAGCTTTCTTTTTTACCCTCATCAGCTGAGGGAATCTCTGGCACTTACCAAGTGCTCAATAAGTATTTGGGCAAATGATTTTATTTTTTATGATTAAAATCAAATTTTAATTAAAGTAGTTCTTCAGTCTTTTTAATTAATTTTATTAAAATCAATAATTATATAAAATATTAAAATTATAAACAAATATTGAAATGTAAAAGACATAAGATGTAGATTGAGTGAATTTTAGAAAAGTATTTCTGAAATGAACACATAGCATGAGACTACACATATAAATAAATTATTTACAAACTTAAATGAATATAAAAATTATATAAAATAAAAATGAAGAAGGAAGCATTTATGGATCAGTCATATAATAGTTTGAAAGATACAGATTTTATAAATATTTCTGACATAACCAGGGGACGCTCATCACTCATGTGATGAGATTTATAGAACACCAAATATAAAATTAGAATCCTCAAAGTAGAAAGGGGTAGGTAACAAACATTTAAAAATTTTAAATTCCAAATTTAGTTGAAATAATAGTACAGTTTCAAAACAAAAAGAACCTTTTGCACAAGAAATTTGAACAAAATCATGCCAAGACACACAAAAATGAAACTGTCCAAAACTAAAAATTATAAAGAAAGCCAATCATTAAAGCATATACATAAAAATTAAGTATGGAAGAACAAAATTAAGTAGAATTTTATACCGCATTAGGGGAAAAAAAAAAGAGTAAGGATGTAAGAAACTAGACTAATTCAAAAGACTTAAAGAAAAATGTGTGTTATGAATGTGGCTGGATCCACAAGGTGACTTTCAAGGAAATAGCAGTAGCTCAGTCCCACAAGTGACAGCTGGCTACCAGTGACCATCATGTCCATGATACACTAGAATTTTGTGTGATATCCTATCCCCAAACTATGAGAAGTGCTAGTCATATATTTATCAATTCAGTCTTTATGTTATGTTTTACTCTTAGTAATTCTTTACTATCATGAAAACTTTTTCTTAGTTGAACTATTTTGAAATATTTAACTTTGAATTAATACTTAAATAATTTTCTGAATATTAACTTTGTTTTTAAATTTATACTGTATGTTTGACTTACAATCTACTTATAAGATACGATATGATATTTTTCCTATTATTAGAAATTTTAAAATGTATACTTCCATTTCCATGGACTTAATATTCCTTCTACCTTGTCTTTTACACACACAGCAGTTCTTTAGTCTTAAGGAAAATAAAATGCTATTTTTTTTTTTTACTTAAACAAAACTATAGCATCTTCCTGACCCCAACTGCCATGCCGGGCCTGCTCTCAAGTGCGCTGAGCCAGCGATGGAGACCGGGTGTGGTGGTGTGTACCTGTAATCCCAGCACTTGGGAGGTACAAGCAGGAGGATCACTATGAGTCAGTAGTGAGACCCTGTATAAAAAAAAAAAAAAAAAAAAAAAAAAAAAAAAAAAAAAAAAAAAAAAAAAAAAAAAAAAAAAAAAAAAAAAAAAAAAAAAAAAAAAAAAAAAAAGACAGAAAAAAAAAAAAACATAAAAATAAATGAAGGATGAAGGATCTAATTGGTAGTCATGTTTTGGGGTTCTTCTGTCTCTCTTTGGCCCAGTAAAGGCTGCTAGCAGATAATTTATCATCTTTTTTGTCTCATTCCCCATATGAATTTACCTTGTCCTTGCAAGAATTCCTATGTGTTTAAAATTATCCTTGAATTTCAAGATGCTTTGTCAAATATAAGGAATTATTGTCATTGTTTATTTTAAAGTATAGAACTCTGTAGAACTTGTCTACTTTCTTTATGGGATCATGAGTCATGTTTCAGATATAAATCTGCACTACTAAGTACCATACGTGTCTAAGTCATTTCTGCTAGATGCATCCTTCTAGCAGCTACATACCTTGTCTTCATCTGCTGTGACCACATGGTTAACTCTCAAGTGGGCTCAAAGCCCTGGTTATTTACAGTCCTAACTTGCAGAGCAAACTCATGAAAAGGTCTGGGAGTTTCCCTGCAATAGATCCCCAGGAGTGATAATTCTAAGTAATAGTTCTTGGCACAATCCAGCACCAGTGTACTTAACTGTCTATTTGAAATGGGAAAAGAGTCTGTACTGTTATTTTCAGTTTGCAGGACTTCCCAATTTCCCTAGGAAATTTACTCATAATAAAGAATTTTAGTGGCCTATGCTGGTACAGCCTTAATCCCAGCATGACACTGTGAATTAATTCCAGCATCATATATTTAATTCCTTCATCACATCCCCTAGATCAAGCCACTTTCAAAAACTCCCACAGCTGGTGAGATAGCTCAGTGAACTTAAGCACCTGCTTAGGCAAGTTCAAGGACTGGGGTTTAATTCCCAGCACTACATGCCACACTAGCCCCTACCCAGGACACTCTAAGTCAGCCAGAGACTGGGTATGATGCTGCATGCCTGGAGCTCAAGTGCTGGTGAGGCTGAAGACAGGAGGATCACTATGTGTCCAACCTGTGTAGTGAGAAACTGTACCAAATACAGTAAAAAAAAAAGTCCCATTGTGACCACATGATGTTGGGGGGGGGGGCGTCTAGCCTCATATCATTACAGAGTCTTTGTTATTCATGAAAGACCAATCTAATGGTTTTTGGTAACTAAGTTATTCATTCTCTGCATTGACTCACCCAAGAAGACTAACTTTTGACTAGAAAATTTGGACTTTGTGCTATATTGTAACACCCCATCGCTCTTTAGAAAGTGAAGTGAGCCTGAGGTTGTATTCACCCATATGGATAACGATCCAGCCAGTCACAATAATGAAATGAAGTACGTAATAAAACTTGGCTCAATAAAATCTCTGGACTGTAGGGCTCAAGTGAGCTGCCATGTTTTACCGACAGTATGCATCGCTCCAACAGTCACAGCTTCACACTGGAACCCACCAAGACTTTCCTCTGTCTGGTTCTACCTTACATCCTTTCTCCAGGTTAAAACTATAATTACAAATAAACAAATTCTGCAGAGCCTCATTTTTCATGAGGCAAGAAGGTCTGGGTGAAGTCAGGGTCCCAGAAGAGTAGGTAAAATTTAGTGTGGGGGCTGTAGAGATAGCTTCATTGCACAAGTGCCTCCCTGGTAGGTGCAAGGTGATGAGTTCAAACCCCAACTCTGAAAAAAAGAAAAGAAAAGAAAAGAAAAAGAAAAAAAGATTTAGTATGACCTTGGTAGGCTTGCCTTGGGTAGATATTCCTTGAAGTAGACTCATGAAATAGGACATGTGTGCAAGTCACTGAGCAGCTGGTCAGTAGGGCTCTCAGTTGTCTCTGCGCTACAGTTGTATAGTCAAGGATGGTTGAGTCTGATTACCCAATTATGAAATTACAGTTTTAAAACTTTCCCCTACAATTCTATGGTTTGGGAAAGCATGGCATGTTCCTATTTAAGCAGAAAAGATGTCATCATTGTGTTTTGTACCTGATGCAGAGTTTGCAAAGAAAAATAAGATCCTATTTGTGAACCAAATTGTTTAAAAACAAAAGTACCATGAACCCAGGTGTCACTGTATTGTAAAATTTTACCTTTATTCTTGTCTTTTCAAAGCATGATTTTATCATACAGTGTAAGCTGACTTTGAACTCACTTTGCAGCCCAGTCTGGCCTTGAACTCAAGAAATCCTCCTACCTCACCTTCTTTAGCTCTGGGAATTCAGGCATGCACCATCACTCCTGTCTTAAAATATTATTATTATTATTATTATTATTATTATTATCATTACTATTATATTTTAATAAGGGTCTACATGGTCTATAAGGTCTCAGTAGGTAGATAAAACTCAATGATTCTCCTGTTTCAGTCTCCCAAAAACTGGGGTCACCATGCCCAATTTCAATTGCCATCTCAGCATACGGGGGAAGGTGGAAGGTGCTGGCATAGCAAAGTTTGATTTTTTAAAGAGTATAGGCTTTATTTTGTTTCCATGGAAGAAGTTATATTATTCAAAGTATCCTCCAGAGTCCTTTAATCCTAGGTAAATGTGTGAGGGTGCTGGTAGAAGTATGCATTTTATGCTCTTGAGCCGCATGTTGGAGACACAGGAGTTTGCAGAAGGAATTGTGATATTGAGAAACAGTCTCCTTAGAGCTTCATGTTAGAAGGGAAAGAAAGAAGGGCAGGGCTAGAAAATTGTCTGCTGAGCTGTCTTCCTCATCTCTATCTGAGGAAAAATGCCCTGGGCTGAAGGACTTAGGGCCCCTGCTGCCAGCTCCTCTAGGCTACAGGACTGCAGAGGACCGGGCTTTTGTCCACTGCACCAAGCACTTAAGAGTACTTTTATAGTGAGAAGTTTTGAAAAGGAAGCATCAGTTATTTACATTGAAAGGAAATTGGCCACAGATGAAAGTAATGGGATAATAAAGAGTGGGAAAGTTTGGGGTACAGGGGGTGGCCCACAAGTAGGAGTAACTGCTCTTTCCTAACCAGGTGGGACTTGACTGCCTGTGAAATTATTTCTGCTTTGCTTGAGACCACCCTCTTATGTGAAACCAATCAGACACATTTGTGTAAATATAGTATTGTCTGTCTGGTGCGAGAAACTTAAAGTCTAAAGAAGAAGCAAATATATAATAGGTATGAAATAGGAAGCAACTGTTCAAAAGGAAAGGGACATGGTAAGATGGAAGAGAAAAATTTTTAAAACTGGGGAAAAAAAAGGATAAAATGGAACACAGTGTTGCAAATAAAAAGCAAAAGAAAAGTTAAAGAGAGGAGAGGGAATGTAAAAAGACAGAGGAACTGAGATATATCATGTACAGTTAGGGTGCAAATGTCCTATGATGACTGTAATCATTTTGCATATCTAAATTTTACACATACTTTAATTAAAAAACTAAGTACATCATTTGGGGCTATAGGCAGGATATAGTGTGCCCAGAGAGAGGGAGTCGTGTGAATTTCATCAAGATATTAGCATACATTACCATATATTCATGAATGTGAACCTTTTTACTATTTTCAGCTGAGCCCTCTGAATGTTGCAGATACATCGTCTTTCCTCCCATTAGACACCTCTGACCTCTGACATTCAGTTTGGGGCACGTCAGGGTTACGTTTCTTCTAACAGCTATCCCCACAAAACAAAACACAACCAAACTAAACTAGCAACAAAAATATTCACCTGGTTGTATTTTAATAACTTACTTGGAGGAAAATTGAAGTAATTATATTGTTAACTGCAATCAATGTATAATGGTAATAAATTATCTTGGCATTTATTTGGGTTGTAATATTTTTAAAGAGTTTGAAGTTGTTCTATGTATATGCCACATATTGTTTAACTTACTTCCAAGATATTTTGTATTTTCACTTACTATTACTAGTAGAAAAGTAGGTCTGTAAAATTCTCTAGCTGACTCTGTTTCTCTTAAATGCACTCTGGTCAAGTGTATAGAATTTCTTAATAGCTACTGTGTTGTGTTACTACAGCCTTCTGGTTTCATTACAGCAAAATTAATGTCAATTTCTACTTATTTCCTTTTTATCTCAATCTTTAGTTTTAGTCATATTCTTATTTTATTTCAAAAGCCCAAACATCCAAAGCAATGTTAAAATTACCGGTAAACAACCTAATTCTTGGTGTTAAAGAAATTTACATGAAATGAAAGTGTTTCTACAATTCCAGCCACTTAGAATTCTGAGGCATGATTGGAAGCTCCAGGAAACCTGGGAAAATTAACTAAACCCTGATCAAAACAAAGTAGCAACAGAGGTTGGGGTGTAGCTCAGCACTTTCTAGGTACTAAAAAAAAAATTCTTTTTGACTCCTGGGAAAAGCTAGTTAGATGCTCACCAGTATACCTCTTCTTACCTAGTTCTACCAGGTTGCACTTTATACCATGTGAAGCTGTGTCCCGTGTAGTATCACAGATTCCATTTGTCATCTGTTTGTTTTACTGTGCAATGTTCTTCCAAATCTTCCACTTTCTTTCCAGGCACTTGTACTCTGAACAGAGAGGATGCAAAGAAGGAAGCTGAGGATGCATTTGGGGTCCCAAGGTCATGAGGTGGAAGAGGACTGGCTCTCTGAGAAGTAGCCTGTAGGATAATAACTCACAGAGATGTCTGATTCATAGTACTGTGAAAAATAAGCCATAAACCCAAATTTTATTTTTTCAAAGCTGGGCAATATTTTGGTACATTCAGTTCCTAGATAGTATCATGTATGCCAAATTTCAGCAATTAATAAAACAATTTACATATATAAGATTTAATGCAAATTATATTGCATTATCTTGTATTCGTACCTAGATAAAATTATTGCCATGGGTACCCAATGAATTTTGTCATGCTCTTTGAGATGAAGGAAGTAGATATTGTTTTCATTTCATGTTTTAAATGATAAATTGCGCTCCTAGTTTTATTCAGTGGTGTCTAACCATCTTTGCATTTGGACAATAGTCGTGAACGAGCAAGATGACTTTTGCATACACCAGAAAATACGTGCACATGCATATCCTCAGTACATACGGCTGTGGATTCTACTCTAACTCTCATCATCTTGTCAACAAAGAACATAAAGCTCACTATGATAAATCTTTTACAATATTCCATAGCAACCAAATTCTCAAAGCTCCATCTTTTAATGTCTTTTGATATCATTTGGTTACACACTTCCAAAGACTTGGAAGCCTCTTGTTGATTCTTCTATTTCTTGTTTACTGACTAGTTTAACCACAGTCTACAAGCTAACTTTTCTTTTCAATTTTTTAAAATGTATTTAGGACAGGGTCTACAGAGTTTGCAGGGTTTCACTACGTAGATCAGACATGAACTGATTCTCCTGTGTTCAGCCTTCCAAGCACTGGGATTACAGATGCATGTCACCATACCCAGTCTCAATCACCTGCTCAGCATGCCCTGAGGGAAGCTCTGGTAAGGCACGCTGGGAATCAAACCAGGGCTACTGTGCTCTGCCTAAGCAGGTGCCTCAGTCGCCTGAGATAACCCATGTGCCCTCACATTTTGTTATTGTTATACCCTGTGCTCTTCTCCTTTTTTTTCCTCCTTCTTCTCTGCTTCTTCTCCTGCTCCTTCCTCCTCCCGACCTTCTTTTCTTCTTTCTTCTCCCCTTCCTTAGCCTTCTCTTGCTCCATCTGCCAAAGTCTACCATTCTTTGTTCAGGCCATGACTCAGTTATCGCTGCCTTTAGTTTCCTAGGTCTAGTAGCCAAGATATGTTTGTTTGAGTTCGTACTAGTATGTGTACTAGACATCCAAAAGGAAGGAGTTGAGGGAAGCCAGCTCAAGCGGGGGGACAAACAACCAAAGCTAGAATACAAGCTTGGAATAGCTTCAGTTCAATCCCACGATATTTTCATTTGGAGGAAACAAAAATGAACTACAAGTTTGAAAGATTTGAGGGAGATGAACTTTCTGGACTTTTTACAAAAATTAAGGATTTTTTTTCAGCAGAGAGTGAGAGAGAGAAAGATCCCACTTTAATTGAAAAATTTCTTCAACCAACCCTATGGAACTCTGGAGTTAGGCCAGCTTTTCACACATCTGTCTCAGGTCGAGGCAGGATCCTGAAATTTCCAGCTTATTCATATCATGCAACTCTATAGCATCAGTATCAGTTACTTCACACGTTTAATCCTACCTTTGGAAATGACAAAAGTTTTTCTCTAGGGGAGATGGTTGCTCCTCAGACTAGCTAGTGCTTGTTTGTCAAAGAGAATGTTTCTAGAAAACAGAGCAGTTACAAGTCGTTATCCGGTACTCGTGACAAAAACTAGGGTTTATGTGTATCAATTAATAAAAGAACTATTTGAAAACATCCAGTTTTATTCACTGCAGTCTACTCATAGTACTCAAATACACTTCCTCTTCACATTATAAAAATATAGCCTATTTATAAAGAAAAATAATTATATTTTACCATGAGACAAACAACTGAATTTATGCGGTGGTAAAACTGAGAAGGCCAAGGTTAGCAGCATAAGCTGCAGCTCTATGGCAGGGTGTGGCCTTAAAACCAAATCCCAGGCTCTTCTTTCTACTCCTCTATTTCCTAGCATGGGGAATAGAATACAGCCCCATACCACCAGCCTCACCTGTGGTCAGGCCAGCTTTGCCTTGCCAGATTATGGGAGAGCAAAAAGGAATAAGGCAAATGTATTTTCAACTACCACATTTATTTCTACATATTTTACTCTATAAACATTCAGTTCTCATAAGCCAATATTAAGTTTCCTGTGTACAGTATCTTCTGCAACTAGTTTCCACTTACTTTGCTTCCTCTTGCTACATTTGATGTTCCCTGTTGACTGAAATTTGACCTGTTTTCATTCTGTGCTTTGTACTGAACAACTAGAATGTTTTTCGCTGTGTAAGAAATAAAGATTCACTAAATAGATTAAGATCTTTATATGTTGTGACTATATTAAATATGATTTTTTTTATTTTCCTTTTGAAATAGACTTTACTCTGTACTATGGTTTTAGGTTAACAATAAAATTAAAGCACAGAACAACTTTGCCTCATACACAGATGCAGTATCCTTGGTCAGCCAATATCCTCACCAGAGTTGTGTGTTTACGGCAATCTGCAGAGCTTTCATAGATACACCATTACCACCCAAAGTCCGTAGTTTATCTTAGGATTCTTTTTTTATGTATTTGATTGTTACAGGGTCTCACTACACAGCCTGGACTCATGGTGATCTTCCTGCCTTCAGCCTCCCTGACTCTGGCATTATAGGTGTGCACCACTATACCGTGACTCTAGCTGGCTCACTTGCTCTGAGCTCAGCGGCTCACCAGCTGCCAGGGTTCCTGCTTGATGCTGGGCATCCTATGAGTTTGAATAAATGTATGGCGACACACGACCATCACTGAAATACCACAGAGTGTTTCAGTGCTGGAAACTTTTCTGGATTCTCCCTTGTGCCACTTAATCTTAATTGTCAACGTTCTCAGAATAAGGGACTCCTGGAGTGGTGACTGCACAGTGTGGTAAGCTACGGGTGACGCACTGATGTCTGCAGCTGGATGTCCTGCTTGGAACTGGGCCTCAGCTGGAGGAGACCCTCCAGGGCACATCTTTTGAATTATTGAAAGTAAGACTGTCTCAATCAAAACAAAAGCAAAGAGTGCATAGTTATAAATAAATTAGAAATGCATGGGAATGATAAGAAAATTATGAGAAGATGTTTTTTAAAATTTCTACAGAAAAAGCAATGACACATATTTAGTTCATCATATTTAACTCAGCATGCAAAACACTTAAACATTAAAGGTAAAGATAAAATATTAAGGTAACATTAATAAATCTCACTGTGCTCATTTTGTAGAAAAATCTATGTTTCGAAAATTTTCATGGAAAAAGCAAATTAACAAAAACTGTCAATAAGTAAAATACAGGATAGTGCATTAAAAAGTACTGAAAATTACTTTTCAGAAAATGAAAACACAAGTGGAATTATTAACAAATCCTATAATAGGCTATTTAGTAAACTAAATACAAATGGCAAATGGACCCACACATAAATATTCAAACTCACTTGCAATCAAAAATGCAATTTTAGCATGAATGCAAACCAATTTTTTGCCTATTGAATTTGAAAAGGATTTTAAAAATCCAATTCGCTAGGTAGAAGGTGAGAGAAAATGAGCACTTTCAATCACTGTTGACAGGCATATTAATTGCTAGAAACTTACTTTAATTCAAATTAGAAATATTTATCAGAAGCTTTGAAAATCACGCTATTTTACTTAGAGGAACTTATCCCAAGGGTATAATGAAAAATATGTGCAAGAACTTGATTAATACAAAATGGCACATAATACAAGAAAATAGAATGTAAATTCTATGAAAGGAGAGGCAAAAATAATTCCTGAGAACAGATACAGAACTGCATAACCAAATGTCCTTAAAATAATTAGATACCAGTAAGCAAAGCAAAACCCTGTAGACCCTGTACTAAATACATTTAAAAACACAAAGAGGTCATTTCAAATGTAATAAACTTGCTATAAGAATGTGAGGGCCAGCCAAATAGCTTAGTGGATTAAAGTGACTCTTTGAAGCACTGAGACAGCTGCAATTGAGACTGGGCATGTTGGTGTGCACCTCTAATTCCAGCTCTTGGGAGGCTGTAAACAGGCAGAATACTATGAATCCATTCTTGTAGTGAGATCCTGAACACAATGGAGACCTTTCCATAAAAATACAAAAAGAAAGAAAGAAAGAAAGAAAGAAAGAAAGAAAGAAAGAAAGAAAGAAAGAAAGAAAGAGATTCTGAACAAAATCAATAGCAAAAAATTCAGCATAATTACAAAAAATACCATTTCTGACTACATCAAAATATAATCTCTATTGGGATACCCACTTGGGCCATCCCTCCTGTCCTTCCCTCCGGCAGGAGCTTTCTTTCCCTCAAGAAATATGTTCTGCTCATTAAAAAAAAATATATTCTCTATGAAGAAAATGAATCAGATGTCAAACTGGCATCTTATTCTATTATTACATCATATTTTTAAAAGGCTTATATGAAAAAATAAAGGGAAAAGGAGACATATTTCTGATAGTGTAAAAGGACCTCTTATCTGCATGTGAAGACATAATATTGCCTCCATAGTGTGAGAACCTGAAAGAGAAACATGGAATCTGAAGGGACAGTAGCTATTGGGAAAAGGGAATGAAGTTATTCAAATGGAGAAAAGTTATTGAGTTGAGGAGAATGACAGGAGAGGGATTGTGGGAAACAGATTTGTCCACGTATGTAGGCAGGATGGTCTGGATAACTGTACTATGTATTTTTTCTGGTCTAAAGAAAGGAACAAACAATGTTTCATTTGTTTTCACTCCTTTCAGTTGTTTCGCCATTTTTACCACTTAATTTGTTGTATATTTGTTTCTTACAATTTTGCATGCATATATCTGATAATACAAACAACTGGTTGGAAGACAAAACTATGCATTGCAACAAACACAATGAAATTCATATTATTTTGTTAAGTGAAATTGTGTATCACTTATAAATTTTGTGTTTTAACATTATTTTGTACTCTCTTTAAACAAAGACATAAACAAATAAATAAGCAAGCAGAATGGCCACTTTAATCTATAGAACTAGAAGACTTCTATAAATTTGCACTCTCCAATTATTTTGACCATAATAATTTTCTTTGCTTTCTGTAACAAGTTTGCACATATAATAAGCATTTCTTCTACTGATACTTAGTCCTGGCACTCCTCTGCTGCTCATCGAAGAGGCTTTAGCGCTGAGATTTGTTTTCTTCTAAACACTTTCAGCATAAAGTGGGCTCAATTACTTTCATTAAAATCCCCACCATGGTTGAGATTTGCAGTTTTCTCAGAGATTCAATATTAAAATATTTTAAACATATATAATCAAAGTTGTATTATAATTAATGCAATTATGTCTCAAATAATGACCATAAATAGAGTACTGGTCCTATATGTTTAAGATTTGCTAAAACTTGGCAACAACATTGAGGCAGCTGTAAAGGAACTCCCAAGTAGTTTACCTTATAAAAATTAAGAAATAATTTTCTTCATTGCCCTACCAATAAGAGTAATATATAATATTTTTATTGTATCTATGTACACTAATATACATGAAACATATGGCATGTATACTTTCTAAGTCACAGCTATCAAATGATATTTTTCAAATCTAATCTACAATCAATATAACTGATCAAATACCTAGACCATATAGCTTACTTACTTAATCGTCACCATATATAATAAAATGGCAATAGTATTTTGTGTATGAAAATTTTAATTATTTTTTCAAATAGTACACATACATGCACAAATACAGATATGTAGCAGTTTCATGAACAATCCTTACCAAATATTTAAGAAGAAAATAACTTTTGCATTACAAACTTCATTCCATACAATTTGGAAAAAGAAGAATTCTATTTGAGCATACGAGTCATACCAAAGGATTCTCTCCTACATATAGATACAACAACTGAATTTATATTGTGAGACTGCCACAACACTGGAAGGAATAAAAATCAAAATTATAAGTTTTATAAATTATATTATTTTCAAATCTTTTTTTAAACTTTTATTTGTATAGGTTTTTTCTAAGCAGATAAGACTTGTAATGACCCTCCTATCTCAGCCTCCTCAGCCCTGGATTATAGACATGCACCACCACACCCAGTAGTACACCTAGGCATGTCCAGGTTTCCAGAATCTGGGCTGCTTGGGGTACTGGTGATTCAATCTGGGGCCTTGAGCTTGCCAGGCAAATGCTTAGACTGCCAACCTATCACCCTAGCATGTATATTATACAATGTTTCCTCACTTATCACAGAGGTTACGTTCCAGACAGCCCCATGGTAAGTGAAAATCAGAGAGGCAATGACATTATATTTATTTTAGCATTTATATATTTTATATAAGTATTTATATACAATATAAATGTTGCAACTTTTATAACTTTGCGGGCACACATATACACAAATCATACCAATACCTAAATTAAAAAGAAAACAAAACTAGCTAAGCAGGATGGTGTACACCTGTAATCCCAGCTTTCTGTAGGATGAGGAAGAAGGATCACCATAGAGTTCAAGGTGAGTCTGAACTATATAGCAAGTACTCACCAAGTATATAAAGTATATACTTGTAAACCTTTTCTACACTTTTAAAGAGACTTCTAGTGCTCTTAAGCAATTTCTAAGCTTGCAATCTATGTAATTTTAAGAACATATTTATACTGTACAGTACGGTGAATACCCATAATATAGTGAAAACTTCACAATAAATAATGTTTTTAATTTTTGATTTTTTCATCTCTCATTTTCTTTTATTGCCTTTGCCTTTTCAAAATTACTTTGAAGGAAGTAAAGCAATAATTGATATGACATTAGAAGCAATAAGCATTTTGAAAACCAAAATGACAAATATTTCAAGCATGGTACCATAGTGATATATGTGCACCTATATTTCTACCAGCATAGTTTGTGATAGCCAAATCTTGGAAACAACAAAACTTCCCATCAGTTACGTACTTCAAAGTAAACTTGAAGCCTGCGTATATAAGTGGATACGACTTGAAGCTATACTCATAAGTGAAATAGATCAGACTTACATGTGTAAATGTCCTATTGTCGCCGTAGTGTAAGAACTCAAAAGAAGAAATAAAAATTTCAAAAGTATAACACCATTAAACAGAAAACAAGAATTTAAAGATTAAACAGTGAAGAAACAGAAAGGAAAAAAGAGGAAATATGGTGGGGCAAAACCATACATTTATATAAACAAAATGATTAAGGCAATGGTTCTAAGAAGTTCCATCAGGTTTTTGAAAATAGAAGTTCATGGGTACAACTTTCACCCTGACTAGCTCTATGTGCTGATATCTGTGAACTAAGCAACTACACTGAGGATAGCAATGTGTAATACATAATAAATAATTTAGATTAATATTTTTGAAAGACACAGTGCATCTACAAAACTCAAACTGCAAAGGAGTGAAGGATTACTCTTTTGTTTATTCCATATTTTAGTTCATTTTGATGTAAGTGGTTGTAAATGTTTAAGGCCCAGTTGAAGAAAAAAGATAAAGGAAGAATTATTTATTGAGTGACTTTATATTCTATATACAGTACTAAGCTCTTTTAATTATTTCATTTATTGAGCACAATTCTTACTATATTATGACACCATTATATTCTTTAATGATAGGAGTATTAATGGATTTTTGGATATATGAAGTATTATTCAATGTTAAAAACACTTATAATAGCACATAGAAATTAGGTATTTACCAATGTGATTTTAATTTTTTGGCAAAATGATCTCAAGTGTCTATAGATTGTTTGTTTATTCGAGTAAGTAATTTTTTTCAAAGGTCACATACATAATATACCCTAATAGAAAGTGAAACACAAGTGGGGGAAAGCAGATTTGGATTTGTTAAGCAGTAGGTAGCCACCACCTGCACTGCTGAATTAAAGTGCAAGTACTCTAGTGAATGCTAGCAATACATTTTGAAAGAGACTGAATTGTATTACCCAGCAGGCACCAAGAACTTTCTTCCAAACATGCACTTACAGATTAAATAAAACAACAGCAAAATCAAGCATTTATTTCAACCACGTCAATTTTCTACCCTGTTTATTTAACAAGCATTGCAATTTTCCAATAAACTATACTGAAGTCCATTTCATACAGGAATATGAATCGCTGATTTTTTGGACTTGGTGAGAATGTGAATGTATTTAAGCAGTGTGATGACTTAACGGAGGCAAATTTATCTTTTGTCTTCTACCTCCGTCATTTGACTCACAGGTTACTTGTCATTAAACATTATTATGAGCACCAGAGCTGTGATGTTGAAATACATTGTAAAAGGTAACTATTTCAGTCTTGTTAAACTATTGTAAATGTTACCAAGTCCTTAAGCTGAATATGGGAGAGAAATTTTATTGAAGTAGATTATTAGCAGACAGTAAATCGAAGTTGTTTTTATATTTAAAGTCAAAAATCAGAAGACATAAAACACACACACACACACAAAGATTTCATCCTACTTGATTACATCATTTTGAAATAAATCAATTCCCTGGCATAGACCAAGTTTTGTTTCAGCATGGCAACTGAGATTGAATATTGGTATTTCATCTATTTTTGCTTTAAAACAGTACAAATAAGTATATCTAAATTATATATAATTATTAATATATAATATTATAATATTATATATATATATATATATATATATATATATATATATATATATATACATACACCTGTCTTAATCTCTCTTCTCTCGTTGCTGGGACAAATACTTGACACTCAAAATGAGGGAAAAAAAGGTTTATTTAACTCACAATTACTGAAGGTTTCTGTTCATATTCAGCTGGCTCCAAGGCAGGGTGGCACAGGGAGGAGGGCAATCTTTCATGGCGGCAGCTAAGAACAAGAGAGCAGGGAGAGCTAGCTGCAGCTCCAGAAGCTAACTTCTTTTCCTTCTTTATACTAAAATGCAAATTACCTGCCCCAGAGGAGGTACAGCACCCATTCTCACAATAATGGATTACAAATTCCAGAAGCCCTCCATTACTGCATGAGGCTTTGGGAGCACACCTATACACAAACCATAACAATATCTAAATTTAAAAAGAAAATCTAGCTAAGTAGGATGGTGCACACCTGTAATCCCAGCTCTCTGTAGGCTGAGCAAGAAGGATCCCCATGAGTTCAAGACCAGCTTGGTCTACATAGAATTCAAGATAAGTCTGAACTACATAGCAAGATCCTATCTCAAAAAATTGAAAAGCATTATTTGGGTCAGAGTTCACTGTGCTGAGATCTTAGAAAGCACATATGTTAACACTTTGCCTCTCAGCTTTTTTCAATGTTATATTTAATTCATTTCTCTACTCATTACATATTCTGCTAGAGAAGAGAATGTTTTCATCGTAGAAGGAAAATCAGATGTTTCAGAGGCAGCAAGAGATACAAGTGCTTGTGACTCATTAAGAAAAGTGATGGCTAGGAATTCACTTTGAACGTTTAAGAACACAGATAGATTAAGTATTCTGTTTTGATATGTCACAGAAATAATTAATAAAATAATATAGGAGAGAAGGTATAAAAGTGATTTAACCATTTTGCTAAGCTAAAAATTATTCTAGAATAAACTATAATATGCATTAGAGACAAAGGTACAATAAGCATTGTTTGCAAATTTCATTATTAAATTTAAAATTGTTAATTAAACTGTTCCAACTTAAAACTTAAGGAATAGCTCTCATTGATAGTATCTACTCCATAATTATTTAAATTTATTATTAAGTGATATTACAAATGACTTGTTCCAGATTACATACTAAAAATATGTAAAATTATATCACATTCCCTGAAATTTTGTTATTCTGTTTTTCTATTTTCTTTTAAATAAATGAATATTTTAGTGTAACATTCTAAGGTATATTATTAAAGCTTAAAACCTTTCCAATTATGTTTTTTTAGGATATAAAATTAATGATGATATATTCTTGCTATCGAATTGGGACAATGTACTCTTCCTATACATATTCTAAATGCCTGAAGTGAATGTATATCTCTGTGTATGAACACATAATCTTATGCAACCAGCAACAGCACAATATTTTCATGCTTTCTTAAGTCATTCATATACTAGTTCTTAATATATGAATCCTATGATGCTAAATAACCTGATGTGGCTGAAGCAGGAGGATTGCCAGGAGCTTGAGGCCAGTCTAGGGTACATAGTGTGTTCAAAGCCATCTTGAACTACACAGTGAGACCTATTCTGCGATACCAAAAGAAAATAATGTGCTTACAACTGTGTCTAAAGGATGCAGAATGAGACCACACAGATAAAAGGTGCTCAAAAAAACCCAGAGTCTCATTTAACTGTTATGCTCTTTCTTTCATTTTCTTGGTTCTCAAGCAAAAACCCATATATTAAAAACAAAGTCATTTAAAATCTGTCAGGTTCAACAAAATGCAACAAGGTGTTGATTGAAAAGGAATTTGAATTTCTGGGAGTCATGAGAAAAGAAAAAATAGTGCCAGGCGTGGTGGCTCACGCCTGTAATCCCAGCACTGAGGAGGCTGAGGCAGGAGGATTGGTGCAAGTTCGAGACCAGCCTGGGCTGCAAAAGTGAGCTCAAGGCCAGCCTCAACTGCATAGCAAGACCCTGTCTCAAAAAGACAAAAACAAAAGAAAAAAAGTATATATATATATATGTGTGTGTGTGTGTGTGTGTGTGTGTATATATATATAATTAGCTCAGGTAGAAGAAAAGTTGAATTAAGAGAATAAAATTCAGAAATAATAAAAAAGTATAATATATAAAATATACACATTCATTTAATTTCAAAAATAAGTTTCAGTTTGACTGCATCATCTAATATGATTTAAACTATTATGATGCCTATCTAGTGATCACAGGAAATTTAAACTTTTGCACTTTACAAAGAAAAACAAATAGCCAAGCCTTTGGGATTAGATCATATATGCCTTAATAAAATATATGGCAGTACATCTATATGTGGTGAAGATATTATTTGAAACTAATCCACACTGTTTCCAAAATTATTAAGAAATATCAAACTACACAAACAAGAATCTCTTGTAGCAGGATAAAGACAGAAAATCGCTAGAGCTATTATCACAAAGCTGTTAGATAAACAAAGATTTATCTCTGAAATCAGAGAGAGAATGATCAAATTGTTCTATATATGTAATTGCCTACTACTAGGTATGATGTAGATTGACTGCAAGGTAAAGCCTTCTCCATTAGTAATTATGACATAAAATATAAATCGGTGTTTCGTTGAATGCTCAATTTGCCATAAAATGGCTGTGTTCGAATATGTGCATTTCTGTTTTCTCTGGAAAGTGTAATGATCTTGTTATATACTCTTAATTTTGCGAATTTTTAAATAAAGAGCCAACATTTATCGCGCCATTATTGAAACATAATGTTTTGCATTCTCATGTTTTTCAAATTCAAAAACTTAAAGGATTTAACTACTGTTAATGGAAAGAACTAGATGATTTCTTTTTAAACTAGTTAGTTAGTTAGTTAGTTAGTTAGTTAATTTATGTTATGGCCAGCTCAGCCTGCCCTGGAGGCGGGACTGGCGCACCATATTGTGTCAAGTATCGAACCGCAGTCCCTGCAGTTGCCTAAGCTTACCTAAGCAGGAGTTTTAGACCACTGAGCTATCTCGCTAGCTTATAACCATAAGACCCTTGAGTATAGCAACTTTTCACTTTTGATGAGTAATTACTTGAATTTTCTTAGTTATTTAGTTTTATGTAAAGAAAGGTGAGTGCCAGAGTGATAGGCATGGAGAGTCACCCCTGCTTTATTGGCCACATGACCTTACTATGCATAGGTAAAAAAACAAGAGGATGGATTTTATGATAAGTAAACTATTTCCTTACTGTAATTAAAATTATTAATGGTCTCACCAGCTGCTCAAGCAATATTTGCTGAATGAGATGACTTTATCCAAGTATTGTACTTGATAAAATAGGCAAAAATTAGACAATGCAATTATTCAATATTGCTTATGCAGACAAGATACTATAAAAGTACATAACATATCTTTGGTGCAGAGAAGGGAGTTAATAGTTGTAAAAGGGTGTTGTAAAGAGGTGGGGGTATTCAGACTATATTAATGGAATAGTCTGCTGAATATTTGAATAGGTTAGTTTGAATTGTCACTCTTTTAATGAACAGAACTCAGGATATAAAATAATAGGCATAAGCTGCTGTTAAGAGATAGTATAAAATCTGAAGGGGAGAGAGTAAAATATGAAGAGTACAAAATGCTTAGCAATAGAGAGATGTTTCCCAACCCATAGAGCTCATACAATAAATAGGAGGCAGGAGTGCTCTGATAATTACTAAACACAAAATTAGACAACATGGCGCTAGGGTAAAAGGACAACAATTAATCACTTCTTTAATTGTGTCTGCGACCCACTGGTTGATTAGAAGGTTGTTATTTAATTTCCATGTATTTATGCTATGTTTCTAGTTTATTTTGTCAATAAATTCCAGTTTTATTGCACTGTGATCAGTTTCTATGCCTGGGATAATTTCAATTCTTTTGCATTTGTGTAAGACTGTTCTGTGTGCTAGTATATGGTCTATCTTGGTGAATGTCCCATGTGCAGCTAAGCATGTGCATTCCATTCTTGCCAGGTGAAATACTGTGTAAATGTGAACCAAGTCACTTTATTCACAATTTTAGTTGAGTTCTGTTATTTCTTTGCTGATTTTTTTGCTTAATTCATCTATCTCTTTGTGACAGTGATTATAATGTGTCTAATATAGATTTATTGTGATTATGGCTGTGTAGAGTTCTATATTCCTCATTTAATTGTATGTCAATTTCTTTTCCCATGTTTGAAAAATTTTCTGCTAGAACTTCTCCAAAGAGTCTTTTTATGTCATACGTGTTGCCTCCTGTTGCTTCATTGACACCTATTATTCTTACATTATTTTTCTTTTCATCATCTTGTAGCTGCTAAATTGTTATTTCCAGGTTCCTTGCTAGTTGTAAAAGATCTTTTGTTTCAAGTGCATTAGCTGCAACTCTGTCTTCACGGGCTGAAAGTCTATATTCAGCTTTACAAGTGGTTTTCCAGTTTCTAATGGAGTTCTCAACTTACTGAATCTGTTTCATGGATTCTGATTCTTTCCTACGTTGTTCATTCAGTGTTTCCATTATTTTCTATTCTCCACTCTTTTTCTACTTAGGTCTTCATTAGTTTAGTTGAACAAATCTTTTACCATTGTTGTCCTTTCTTTTGGGATCTGAGAGATTAGTTCTGATTTTATATCTCCTATCACCTGATGGACTTATTTCTTTTATTCAGTTGCTATCATTTCAGAGATTTCAGGTGTGTGATTTCCAAGTTGTTGGATGTCTTTGTCTCCGATATTTGTTCTGCATGGGCTAGAGGACTGAGACTGCCTTTTGTTCCTATGTTTTGGCATTTTTTTAATTTAATATTTTTATTGTTTAAATTTAACAATGGTTATATTACGTATTTTCATTGTTTTGGCATTTTTGAAGATCTCAGTTATCACCCAAGGTCCTGCAGGCTGTCCAGAGTCTGCCAAAATTCTTAAAATGGCTTCAGGAATACTCCATGCCTGCTTGCATTAGGCCCACAAATTGCAGGTCTTCTGTGTCCCACAGGTCCCTCAGAGTCCTAATTTCTTAAAAGTTTAGGCCAGCACCAGCAGAAGCTCCAAGTCTCCAGACTGAGGGTTAAGAAAGGTCAGAGCTTACCAGAGTCCTGTAGGCTTCCCTGAGTCTGCCAAAGTTCTTAAATGATGCCAGAAAAGCTCTGTGCCTGTGCATGCTGGGCTCACAGGCCACAGGTCTCCTGCATCCCTCTAGAGAGCTCTGTTTCCTGTATTTATCCAACCTTTTTAATTATATACCTGCGAAGTTGAATTGAATAAAAATTTGAGAAGTTTCTTATGTTGTTTTTTTATGGAATGACCACATTTCAAGACAAAAATTAGTGTTGGTTCTTGGCTGAAGAAGTTGATGCACAGAGACTGAAAATAATGTATAACATTTAAAACAGAAAAAAGAAAAAGTACTGTGCCTGGAATCACTGTGGTCTCCCTCTTTCTCAAATGCCTTTGATGAGACTAAGAGTGTACACAAAGTGAAATAAAACAACAGTTAAACAAAGGCATCCATTTTTCTTAAGGTAAATTGGCCAATGGAGAGGGTGTAGGTCCAGAAACCACAAGATATTTCTTTTCTTTTTTTTTTTTTTTTTTAGCTTTACTCAATTTATGCTACAGTAAAAGGTAAACTTTCCCGTAAGTTCCAGTTCAGCAGAAATCTGAGGGATCTAAACATACACCTAAATGATAATAACTACCCATAATTTATGGGAAATTTGTAAACTTTTATTTAAAAGTTATGGGTACAAATCATCAAGTAAGTGAGTAATAATATTTATAGTTGTCATGTCTGACACAGCTTTGGGAGTCATCATGTTTGCTGAATTGCGCATTCGTTTAGTGGTGAAAAGGCAGGTACAACACCATGGATCAGTTTTAAGCAGGGGAGGAAATGGGTTCACTGAAACTTTAAAAATATCACACAGAATGACGTTTATAACCCCCATATATGTTGGAACAAGGATGGGCCTACTGGAAACAAAGTGGCAAGTTAGACTGATGTTATAACCTGATAGGCCTGCTTGCTCAGATCTGCTTGCTTCAGTGGAGTTGATGCTTTGAAAAGAGGACAAAAATAGTTAGCTGAAGAGGTGACAGCACCCAGCATCTACCTTGCAGTGGAATGTGCCCTGTCTGACTCACTTCCCCAAGCTGAGACAGAATAACCTATACCCACAATTTAAAGGAGAATTTATTTGGGCTCTAAGTTGTTGAAGGCCCAGTCCATAATCATCAGACTCCAAAGGAAAAAGAGCATTGTGGAAGCAAACCTATCACCCTATGGCAGCTAAGAAGCAAGGAAACAAGAAAACTCTCCTACAGGGAGATACACTCTTCCAAGGTATGACCCTGCAGCCCTACCTAGCCCCCCTCCATACACACACATAACAGCACACTCAGCTGTTTTGTCACTAATGGACTAGAGCACAGATGAGCATAGCACACCAGTCACCTGCTAAATACATGAGACTTTAGAGACATTTGAGTGCTACATCATACTTATCTTTTCTAATCAAGCTGTGGCAGAATATGAGGTTTGTGGGGTTGAGGTCAAGAGCCTGGATGCAATTCCAAGCCCAGCACTCTTCATGACAATCTCCAATGTTCCATCATTTCTTACATAAAATTTAAAAGATAATTCTTAATCACACATTTCTTTGTGAACCAAGTGAGATTATACGTAAACAAGTGCACTAAGCCCCATTTTATACGTAACAGACAATAAATAATACTTATTAAATGGTTAACATGCACCAGGTAGTGTACAAAATGTTATGTGTCCATTAAATACTCAAACTCTTTACAGAAACTTCTGCGTTTCTCTACTATTTTATTCATAATGAAGATAAAGCTTCGAGATTTTAATTAACTTGTGTAAGACCTCATAAATAGTATATGGTGTCTCAGTTATTCTTCTCTCGTTGCTGGAACAAATATCCAATGCCCAAAATGAAGGAAGGAAAGCTTTATTTAGCTCACAGTTACTGGAGTTTTCAGTCCATACTCAACTGGCTCCAAGACAGAGCGGCACAGGGCAGAGAGCATCCAGTTCATGATGGTGGAACAGCAACAACGGAAACAAAAAGAGTATGTCTCTCTGTCTCTCTTATATTACTTTCTGGTTCTCTGCCTCAGGCTATCTGCCTCAGGTCACACCCATAATCCCAGCAGTACTCAGACCCATAGTCTCATCCTTGGATCACCCAAAATCCCAGTGGACCATTAGTTAACCTCAAACTCTAGAAGTCCCCACCCATGACTACATGAGGCTTTGCGGGGACAACTAGACACAAACCATAACATATGATATAAATACACACATATCACACTCTATTATATGGTAGAAAGACATAAGGAATCAGTGCCTTAAATATGCTTTGGGGATTTTCTTCGCAGTAATACTTTTCTTAAAAATTCTATATGGTACTAAAAATAATCTGAAGTAAATTTAAACACATGCCAACAAAAAAGTAACATACTGAAAACTTGGGACTTCCAAACTGAGGTAGACAAAACACTCAACAGTGTTTTGGAGTTTTTTAATATTATTATCACTATTTATTTTGTGAGAATTTATAAGGAAAAGCTTGACAACAGTAAGATAACCATAGTAACCCAAGAGTCATGATTGTATATATGCACATGTATTTTTAAGTATTTAGATACTCTGTGTACATTTATGTATACATATGTACAAATATATAACCAAGTAATTTTTTTTATTTCTATTCTGGCATTTGCTCATAATTTAGAATATACTTATGTGTAAAAATATCATGTTTTGCTGAACCATTTGACTCAAGCAAAGATACTTCTTTTATTTTTTTTTTTGTCTTTTTTTATTTTTTTATTTTTATTTATTTATTTATTTATTTTTTTATTTTTTGAGACAGGGTCTTGTTATGCAGTTCAGGCTGGCCTTGAGCTCACTTTTGTAGCTCAGGCTGGTCTCAAATTTGCACTGATCCTCCTGCCTCAGCTTCCCGAGTTCTGGGATTATAAGCTTGCACCACCACACCCGGCAAGATACTTCTTTTTAATTAGAGGAAAAACATTTGCCATCTTTTAACCAAAATGAAAATCTTTATTTGAGACAAGCACGTTTTGCATCAATGACAATCATCTCACCTGTGTGTCTTTCTCCTAGTGCATAAAAAATAATAAACGTGGATGAACAGAAAAATACCTCCAGCTTCCACAGATACACTCACTTTGTTTAAAAAAAAAAAAAAAAAAAAAAACTAAAACTAGTAAGGAACCTTAAAATGGTGCTGGTGGAAATAGCATGGTGACTTGAAAAGAGGTGAGTTCATTTTTATCACTTAAAATATGATAAACATTGAATAAATTACATACATTGCCAACATCAATTTATAAGCAAACTGAAAGTGGACCTTGAGATCACTTTTTGACATTTTAAAATATAGGACAATCTAATTCTTATAACAGTAAGAATCATTCTCTTATATGATCCCTTTCCTTGAATTGGGGGAGCTGTGACAAGCAGAGGTGGAAAGATGTTTGAGATTATGTGAGCACGGTTGTTTAATTATGATACAGGAGTTTGCAACATACATGAAATTACTCTTTCCATTGTTTGCTAGCAGGAGGAAGATGCAAAGAAGAACATTTATTAGCCTTCTATCTTATATTACAAAGGTGGATGCTGTTGACAATTGCCACTGTGCATTCATGGGACAGGTGACAAGTGAGTACCTATATAGGGGCTCCTTGTGGGCAGGTCCCACATTGCTGGCTGCACTGCACACACAGGTCTGTTTTTGTGCACATAGAGGATTCCCCAGAAGGGACTCTGCTGAGAGACTGTCCACTGCCTGCACAGGGACATGGCAGGATGAAGGGTATCTTCTCTCTTTACAGATATGCTGGACAAACGAAAGTCTCAGGATGGGCCACTGAGGAATACCAAGGAAGCTTAGAGGAAGCACACATCACTGTATTCTCTTTGTTAAAATTCTCTCCCAAAATATATGTCTTTCAAAATTTGAAAATTTGTTAAATACCACAGAGTAGCAGATGTAATATTCCCAGCTTACTTCTGGGGTATTAGTAATGAATTATTTTCCTCTCCAATTTAAATAAAAGTTTACAAATTTCCCATAAATTATAGGTAGATGTTATCATTTAGACATATGATTGTGTTCCTCAGATTTCTGCTGAAATCTTTAAGGGATATAAAAATATGAAATTTTTTACAAAGGTGTGGGTAGCATGTCATGTGAATAAGTACTGGCAAAGAGAGAAGAGCTGAAGCATGGAATGGGACTAAAAAAGAAGACTGCCTGAAAAGGAGGAAGCCAGACAGTGCCCATTTGGGGCAAGTCGGGGCTAGAGAAGAAGTTGGGCCAGTCCAATAAAAAAAAAAAAATAGCTGGATGACTCGAGAGAGATCACTATCACTGTAGGGAACAAGCATCAGTTATCACCAGAGATCCACATTTCAGCTCACTCTAGATAAATACACTGTGGTGGACAAGCTGTTACTTCCATCATCCTCATTCAGTGTCTTATTGACCTTGTGTGCTCTTCCTCTTGAAGAGGGATGGAAATTCTGATTTGCAAACACAACACAATGCTTGTGATAAGGAAATGTTGCTTTGCAATGACCCAACACACGTTGTTTGAGTAGCTTCCTCTTACTGTGGTGGCTGAGTGGAGTCAGTAGCAAGATCAGGGAACCCACGTGCCAAAGCACTGCAGACATCCTCAAGAACACAGAGAGACACGGAGCTGACAACCACGGAAGGGCTGAATCTTGGAGATGAATGCTCTCAACAATCATGGAATATGTAAATTAAGTGCCTAGTAGATCTGTTGTCAGTGTCAGCCATCTGGGTGAGTCACGGCCATTGCTTGACCAGCTTTCTCTCTGTGAAAGCCTGAGAGAATGTTTTCTCTCTAGATGACTATCATTCAGCACACTATACATCGTCAGTCCCTTTCCTCTGTGGCCCCAAAATCTTCTTGAACAAAAAATTTGGGACACCACTAAGTTATAGGATATTATAGCACAGGTACTCTTATGTCCTAAGTCCTCACTGATCTTGAGGGGCTAAGGCCAAAATATTGGCTATCCTTGTAGCACTTCTTTTTCTCTAATTTTTGGTCCATAAACTTATGTTTCTAATCTTCCAGAAGAGAAGCTTAGTGATACTAGTACTATATAACATAGGTACTTGAGCTTAACATCACTGTCTATTTGAATATTAAAAATCTTAGACTTAACTTGGAATTGGTATTTTCCATCAGTCATTGATATTCTAATAAGTCCCTAATGTGATAAAAGCAGTTACACATTTTTACACAGAAATTTATAAATCTAAGTATATAAAAAATTGTAGTGGGTCAATCCTATGGCATTTTTCCTTGTCTCTTACTCTCTTTTAGTTTCTTTTTTTGTTTCCTTGTGAAACAACAGTTTACCTGAGAGAGAGTATAGCAATAACTGAAATTACATTAGAAACAGCACACATCTAAAAGACCAGAGTGACAGGCATTCTAAGCATAGTTTTAGTATTATACATTGCTATCCTCAATATGAAAAACCTGTTGGAGGTTTTTAGGGGATTTGACTGACTGTGGGAGATACATAAGTTACATGTTCTATTATACAGGTCTTGCTTTAACTTACCCTTAACCACCTAGCAGAAAAGTTTAACCACCAAGCATAAAAAGTAAAGCTAGATTAGTATGTTGAGCTATAAAAGGCTTAAATAAACAGCTCCTGATATTACCAGTTCTGCCAATAACCCACTAGGATTATGGAATATTGGACTATGTATACAACTACTTTCTCTTAATTCAATGGCAAGAAATTTTTGTATCAAGAGTGATACAAAAAATTATCATGTCTGCACCTTATGCTCTAAATAGCTACTACAAAGATAACAATATGCATTGTATCAATTATTGGAAATGTACTACTAAAGTGTTTTGAGACACTCACATTGTTATTTCTTAGTAAAAGTAATAAAAATAAAAAACCCCATTGAACAAACCAAGCTGTCTTTTCCTATCAGGCCTCCACAGGAGATTTTGACCTGACCTACAAGACTGTAGACATGTGAGATGCTAAACATAGAAGTCTATTATTCCATGGCTGGTCTTAGGATTTACAGAAAACACAAAATAATAAAGGTGTTTCATCTTAAGTTATTAATATCATCATAGTGTTGCTACCCAACAATAGATAACTAATTCAACATGGGACCAAACAAGGAACAAAAGAGTCCTAGTAATGAAATCTCACAAAGCAGATGGGTGCAAATAAAGTCTCCCTTTCTCTGCTTGCTGCTTATGAAGAATTGAATTATGAGAAAAGATCTAAGCACAGAAGCAAATGCGTCCTTAGCCACTGCCTGTGTTCATAGCCCAGCTAACTTATGATTAGGGAGATACCTGTTTAAGTAAACACCCAACTTTTATTTCTGATGTCATGCCATCCTAAAAGATACAATATACACATATACCACACATCAGAGAAGGCCGTCTACTTGGAATAACAAAGGATCTAAGACCTCATTTCTTAAAAAGGATCAAGTAAAAATACACTGAAATATTGTTGAGACATAGTAACAAAAGGACAGTTTGAGAATGTGACAGTATCATAGAAAAGAAGCTCAACTGAACAACTAAGCAAACACATGATTTAGAAATGACACAAAGATTTTTTGGCATATATTTACAAATATAAAAGTAACCTGGCTGGGCGTGGTGGCTCATGCCTGTAATCCCAGCACTCGGGAGGCTGAGGCAGGAGGATTGGGGCAAGTTTGAGACCAGCCTGGGCTACAAAAGTGAGCTCAAGGCCAGCCTGAACTGCATAGTGAGACCCTGTCTCAAAAAGACAAAAAAAAAAAAGTAATCTGTATCTAAACTGAATAAGAAGATTCTAGAAATGTGTACATATACTAACATTTAACAATTTTTTTTCTGAAGTAGACTGTTTTAAACTCTCATATGTGTATCATATATATATATATATATATATATATATATATATAACTAGTGTACATTTAATTTCACCTCAGTGTGCAGAGGTGTCAGTCCCAAGCCTGCTGACTCCAAGGCACAATGGCCTGGCAGAATAATGCAGAAGAAGTCATGGCACAACAAGCAGCAGTCAGTGAGAAGCAATCAGCAGCAGCAGCGGAAGCCTGCTTTTCCTCTCTCCTTCTATATTCTATCAGACTGTAAGCCTAACCAATTGGTGCAACTGGCACCCATGGAACTCTTCATCTCCACTGACACATCCTCACCCAGGCACCTTTAAAACTTCCCACAATTCACTTCATGAGGTGTGCATGGGGTCGGGGGTACAATTAAATGCAAACCATAATATACACAATAAAACATGTACTGTTACCATATAGTTTCATGAGTTTTGAAAAATGTATATGGTCCTGTGTATTATAAATTAATTTCCCCCAAAATTCTGTTCTGTGGCCCTTTTGTTATCAGCTCAACCCACACCCTCAAAACATGGCAACCATGGATCCATTCCCATCTCAATCATTTGTGTGTCTAAGTGCCATTTGACTACTTTAACTTTGTAAAATATGTTTGCATTTCATTCATGTTTTTCTGTGACTGGATGGGTTGTGGCATTTTTATGGAAGAGTAGTTGTATAGGGAACAGATGTACCAGTGTTGGCCTATGCATCTTTCTGATATGAGACATCTGGGTTTATATTAGCTGTTTAACTCTGAAGTAATAAACTGCCACAAACTTAATGGTTTAAAGCAAATTCATTATCTTAAGTTTTTAGAGGCCAGAGGTCCCAAGTGAATCTTTCTGGGATAAACTGAGTACATTAGAAGTGCAGCACTCGTCACTGGAGGCTCCACGAAAGAATCCATGTCCTTGCCCTTTCTACCTTGTGGAGCTCACCCGATGCCTTGGTCATGGCCCTCGCCTTCCATCTTGTGTCAGGACAAGTCCTCCTCATACTTCCACTTCTCTGACTCTTCTTTGCAGTTCCTCTTCTCCTTTGAAGCACCTTGTGATGAGGTGAAGTTCCTCTGGTAAAACCCATCATTTCACCATCTTAGGGTCTGCTGCTGAGTATCACTAATTCCATATAGAATTGTGTTTACCCTTTCCCACAGACAGCCTCATATTACAAGGTTGCAGGGATTGAGATAGAGACGTACTTGGCAAGTCATTCTATTGCCTATTGCAGAACTCTTGGCGATTATAAATAAAGCTACACTCAAATTTCAGGATTCAGGCAAATAACTCCTAAGGAGTGAGATTACTGGGTTGTATTACAAGTATCACTTAATTTAAAAAGAAACACAAACTCTTCCAGAATGGCAGTGTCACCTCATTTTTCCATGTATGTATCTGTAAGTTCATAGGAGCGTTTTTGCAGTCTAGGTACGAATGATGGTGTCAGTCACATACAACAACTACATCAATACCTAAGGAGAGAATTTTAATTTTTCACACTCCTAACCTGTTCATTTCAAACCAATCTCTTCCCACTGTATCGAATGACATAACAGTTAACATCTTCCTTGAGTGCCAGTTAATCTTCACTGTCCATTTAACTGAATTAGAGTGCTGACCGCTATAGGGGAGCTACCCTCATTGGGGTGTTGTTCCTCAGGTGGACAGCCCTTGCTGGGCATGCTGCTCGGTGGAGCTGCACGGTTGGAGGTGGATCTCTCACTGTGCTTTGCTTGGCACTCTGCTCCCCAGCTGTGATGGGGTGAACAGCTTCGCTTTACCGTGGCCATGCACCATGATGTTCCTGACTTCGAGCTAGACCACCCTGAAGTGAAACTTAAACTGAAAACTGAGGCCAAATTAAGATTCTCCTCCTTTGAGTTTTTGGTGTCAAGTTTTTCCAGTGACAGGAGAGCTAAAATGCCTCATTAACCATTACTTAGAATCAATTCTCTGCCCCTACTAGCTTCAGAATTACTCTCATTGTGTATCACGCCATGTTTGTTCCTGCCTTTGGTTGTACCTTTTACCTTAATTGCTCTCATAACCCTACAGGTTGGAGCAAACCAAGATACATGCTCCACATTCTTTTATGCCTCTAAACACAATTTTCTCTGTGCACACTGCCTGACTTTTGACTGCCTAATTGTGTTATCAACTTTGAGACTTTGGGCAGACTCTTGGAAGCCTTTCATAAATGTACTAAACTAAATTACCTCTAACGACTTGCATCTATCGTCTCAAAGCACCCCAAATTCACCTCTGCTCTAACTGTAGCCTCAAGCTAAGTCCTCTCTCAGCAGCTCATTCACAGAAATAAAATCTAGCAACCTTACTAATGTCTCTACTCGAAAACCCCTAAATGCAGAAGTTTTACTTGATTGTCCTACATGAAAGAATACCTTCCCTCCCAACACTGCTCCCTTACTCTGTTTTATCCCTATCACAATACTCATATTAGGAGGAGATTTTATTTAATTATTTATCCACTTCTAAATCACTTTTCCATGCTCAGCAAACACCAGCGAGTTAAGTCTTTGTCTGGGTTATTTACTGCGCTGTTCTCCTTGGCTTGAAAAGCACCATTCATAAAACATGCATAAAACATGCACATTGTCAATAGCTGGAGAACAGGTAAATAAGATTGAGATTTGAATCTTTATTTGTGACTATCTAAGAACATAAATTGATTCCAGTTTCTAACTGAGAGCGTCTTTGCTATGTGCAGCATCTTGTACAGATCGGCTCTCTCATCTTTTTTAGACAGGGCCCTTGCCAATGGTGTTTTCCATACTTCTTCTTAGAATCAATTTTCTTCATCTCATCATATACACTGCATGTTAGCTATGGTTCATGAAGATGGAGATTTTTTTTTTTTGCCATACGGGTAGAGAATTTTTTAAAGGAGAAGACAGGTAGAAATATAAACAAATGGGGCAAAAATGTTTCTCGAAGAAGGAAGAGTAGAGAGGACAAAGAGTAAGAATGCCAGTGATGATGAAATAGAAGAATCGACAACGTAATGAAGCTGATGGTTTATCCATCTTTGTTGTGAGTTCTCTAATGCAGAATGTAGTCATCATTGCATTTCTGGCTTTTAGTGCAACAGTACAAGCTGAACACTCACTAACGTGTTACCCAGTAAAGATAACTGTCTCTATTTGGACACATACTCCAAACAGCCTGGCAGGAATCCCTCATATAAAGTCACAGGATGAGATTCAGTGCAAAATAATATAATATAGGAGAAAGGAAAAAAAAAAAAACAGTTAAGAAAAAAACAAAAAAGAATAAACAGGTCCAGGGAGATAGTTCAGTAGAATAAGTGCTTGCCTGGCAAGCAGAAGATCCTGAGTTCAATCCCTGGTACTGTAGGAAAAACATATCTTTTTTTTTTCTTTTTGATACCAGTATCACTATGCAGTTCAGCTTGCCTTGAGCTCACTTTTGTAGCCCAGGCTAGTCTGGAACTCGAACCAGTCCTCCTGCCTCAGCTTCCCAAATGCTGGGATTACAGGTGTGCACCACAACACCCGGCTTAAAAAAAAAAAAACATGACCAAGAATTTTATTTAATCCATCTGGTGAAACCATCTCATACAATGAAACTTTTATTTTAAATCACATATCATTGAAAGAAAATAGATAAATTTAAAAAGTATAAGGAATGAAGCTTTACAAAAAAAATCAGATGTTTTGAGAAAGTCTCAAATGTCAATTAAAAAATACCAGTGATGGGCCCAGCGGAATGGCTCAGTGGTCTAAAGCGCCTGCTTGGGAAAGCTTGGGCAGCCTCAGGGACCGCGGTTCGATCCCCGGGCACCACATGCTGCGCCAGCCCTGCCCTCGGGGCAGGCTGAGCCGGCCATAAAAATGAGTGAATAAACAAATAAAGGTTTTGAAACAATAAATAAATAAATAAATAAATAAATAAATAAATAAATCTTTAAAAAATACCAGTGAAACTTTAAATGTCAGATTTAATGCATATAATGAGAAATTCACTAAACAAAAAGATTAAAAATAACAATAAAATTATCACAACTCTCAGCCAAGACCGAAAAAGAGAAATAAAGGGGAAGCAATCAGCTTTGGAAAATAACATAGAATTCAAAAGTAGGAATGAAGTAAATGCAATAGACAGAAGACACTGGTTGAGTATCCCCACAACAGAGAAATATGTGTTCAGTGTTTCACACTACTTTACCAGCAGTATAAATTTTCATGATTAGATACAACTTAGTACAACTTCAGGCAGAAAAGTGGGCATATTATCTGAAGCTCACCAAAATGAAAGTTAAATAATTTACAAAGAAATAACATATAGATGAATTGCACACAGATACACACGCAAAAAAAAAAAAAAAAACCAACAATAAAGCATGAAATTAGGGAAAATAAACATTTTTGTAAAAGCATGGACCATTATCTATTTGAAAGCAGGCTTCAGCAGCAAAGTTAATGTTGCCAATCCTGAAACATGGTGTTTCAGCCTAGGTACATATTACTAAGAACGTACTTTCTTTTTAAAGAGAAAACAATCCTTTCTGATTAATTTTGATTTTTTAAATTGTTCAAGTCTACATCTTAGGAGTTAATGCAAAAGTGCTTAAATGCAACCTTTTACTTTGAACTGATAATAGGAATTCAATGACATGGTAATCAATTCCATAATACATAAGACTTTTTCAAAGTAGAGAAGCATAGTTTAAAACGGAAGACATAAAATAGTGAACTAATCAAAATCAATATGACTGTACTAAAGTTGATATTTGAGTAATATAGATCCACTTTAATACCAAAACTGTTCTCAGTTTTATAAGACATCACAGAAGGATCCACAAGTGCTCAAAAATAAAGTCAATAAATCATATGAGAAAATGGTTAATCAGGGCCACTGAAAGAGCTCAGTGGACCAAGCACCTGCTTAGGCCAGCCCAGGGACCAGAATACCAGGTACAGCACCACCCACACCCCTGGGCTCACTAAACCAATGATGGAGTCTGGGCATGGTAGTGCATGCCTGTAATCCCAGCACTGAGAAAGCTGAAAACAGGATTAGTACAAGTCAAAGCTGTGTAGCAGGACCCTGCACTAAATATATGATGTTTAAAAAAAAAAATTATTGATTAGAAAAAAGCCAATGCTGTTATATAAATTTTAGAACATAAAATTTATGGCATGGCTGTTGTTAAAAATAAGAGATTCTATAGTGTTAATATGTAAGTCATCATTACGCTACAAGAATTCAATATTTTAAGGATATAAGTCACAACAGGTATTCAAAATAAAAATTTAGTAGAATTGAAAGTAGAAAAATGAGGAACACAGCTGCTGCTTTTCTTTTTTTTAATACCTCCCCACTCCCCCATATTTTAGGACATGATCTACAGGGTCCACAGGGTCTCACTACATAGATCCAACTCATGGTGCTTATAGTATTTCCGGCCTCCCAAGTGCTGGAATTACAGGCATGTGCCACCATTCCCAGTCTCAGTGTTCATCCCACAGGAGGGGCCAGCATGGCATGCTGGTGGTGATCAACGCCTGGCTACACTCTGAGGAAACAGTTGCTTTAATCTGCTGAGCTGTCAGGCTGGCCCTGTTACTGCTTTTATATGCTTTTATTTAGTGGTAGGTAGAGCAAATATAAATATTAATGAAGATAAGGGGGATTTAGAAACAGGTTAAACGTGACGAATACAGAGAGGTTGCTTCATCACCATGAGTCAGCCTGTGTTTCTGTGTGGCCTGTATGGAGTATTCATGAGAGCTGATCACATCCTGAGGTAAAATGCGAGTGAAACTAAATAGGCTAACATGTCTGTGTCACATTTTCTAAACAAAGTAAGTTCAGAAAAAATATCTAAAACTTTTAAATTTAAAAAGTATTTGGGATGTTTTTAAAGTACATGTTTGGGGGCTAGGGAGATAGTTCAGTAGAATAAACACTTGCCCGGCAAGCTGAAGGCCCTGAGTTCAACCCCCAGTTCCACAAAATAAATAAATAAATAACCAATAAAAATAAAGTAGATGTTTGCAGTCCATAATTTTTACATTCATCATGGGGAGTGGGACTGACATTGTTTCTATTTTAATACTGTCTCCTTTCTCACCCATCTTGCTTTCTGCGCCTGTAAATTTGGAAATTTTAAATGGACATAAAAGTATGAAAATAAAAACCTCATAAAATATTAGATTTTAATATAATAATACTTGAGGAAAACTTCTAACAGCATTCATAAAAATTTTGTGACTTACATACTCATAATACTAGAAATTAAAACCAATAACTAGTGTGGAAGGAATCAAAATTAAAATGAAGAAATACTCAATAAACTCAAAAGGAATATAGTAAAGATAACAATAAATATGCTACCAATAATTTTGAAACAAAACTTTCAATTAAACATCCTGAAATCTAGAAGATAGTTTGGTAAAAGGTAAGAAAAATTCAACTCCCTGACTGAATTCATTTTAAAAAGAAAAAAACACCTCCAAGTATTCTCATAAAGACTGAACAAACATCAAAATTTTGCTAGAAGGCTTTGCATAAAATGATAAATAAAGCCGGGCGTGGTGGCGCACGCCTGTAATCCCAGCACTCGGGAGGCTGAGGCAGGAGGATTGATGCGAGTTCGAGACCAGCCTGGGCTACAAAAGTGAGCTCAGGACCAGCCTCAACTGCATAGTGAGACCCTGCCTTAAAAAGACAAAAAAAAAAAAAAAAAAAGATAAATAATTGTTCTCTGCTATACTGTTGATATTTCCTAAATTATATGAAGTTACTGTGTAGTGATGCATCAAATGTGCATTCTTGTAATAAACTCAAAACGATCATGATAAATTATCATTCGCCTCTCCTTAAATGATGGAGATAGACATAACCTTACACACCCTTCACTGACTTCACCTCTGTTTTGATTAATATTTAAATGTTAATGGATATAATCCCGCTATTTGCCAGGTTAGGGCAACATTTTGAAGATTTAAGAAATGTGGAAGATCTTTTAAAGTATAAATCAAATGATGGGGCTGGGGATGTAGTCAGGGGCACAAGTGCCTTCCTGGCAAGTGCAAGGTCCTGAGTTTGATCCCCAGTTAAAAAAAAAAAAAAATCATAAAAGAAAAGTGGCATAAATCTACTGCATTATAATTAATTTATTTAGTTACAAAACTGAAGAGTCACAATTTAAAATGTGAGGTTAAATGTAAAATACTTAACACACTATTTATTTGATTAGGAAACCTAAATAAAGTAAAATAAACACCATTCCAAAAACTGGAAAGGAACATTAAAGAAGAAACACAAGGCCACCCAGATAGCTCAGTAGACCAAAGTGCCTGCTTCGGCAAATTCAGGGACAGGGGTTCAATCCCCAGTGTGTCATGCCAACCCACCTCCTGGGCATACAGAGACGGAGATTGAGACTGGGCATGGTAACACATGGCTGTAAGCTTAGCATTTGGGAGGCTGAAAACAGGAGAATCACTACAAGTCCTATCTGTGTAGTGAGACAAGTGTAGACCCTATATTAAATACATTAAAAAAAGAAGAAACACAATAGCCTTTAAATAGATTAAAATCTACTCATTTTGACTAATAATTAGGATAATTCAATTTTAATCCAGATTGAATTGGATTTCCCTCAAATGCATTGACCCAAATTCTTGATATCAATATGAAGTATTAATGAGAGCATAAAGCAACTGTTCCCATTCTGTGTCAGTTTGAGAGTTTGGAATTAACTAGTAAACTTCAGTATATGCAAACCTCTATGATAGTAATTTTAGTATTACATATAAGCCCCAAGACAAGTCTTCCATGTGGTACACACATGTACAAAAACAGACTCATTGTTTGTAATAACAAGACTCATGCAAGAACAAAATACTTAAACTTGCCTGACAACTTTTAAAAATAAAATGAATGAACAAATTAAAGAATACAAAACTCAAAAAGATAAATTTACTATGATCATATATAACTATTTTTCCATATCTATACCTATATATATTGTAGATATGCTTTATTTATTTTTTAATGGCCAGCTCAGCCTGCCCTGCGGTTGCAGCTGGCACAGCATGTAGTGTCAGGGATGGAACCACAGTCCTTGAAGTTGCCTAAGCTTTCCTAAGCAGGCATTTTAGATCGTTGAAACAACTCGCCATCCCTGGAGATATGCTTTAAAAAGAGGAACAAATCACAGAAAACTGTGATAATTCTGTATGTAAATTCCAAAAAAAAAGCTAATGTCAGAGCCATCCAATATATTTTAGGATATCAAACAAAACTAGGGCATAATTAATGGATCTTAATATTTGTATCTGAAAATAAATATTTATTCTGTTCTATATTAGAGTATATACTATGTAACTATTTAAATACAAAAATTTATTTTGTATGGTTTGTAGACTATAATTCCTGTTAAACAGCAAATTTTAAATAAATAGGCATTTTTGTCTATTTTCTTCTTCACTCTATTACCTAAATAAGTCTAATAAAATAAATCCAAACTGATTGATTAGATGGAAATATGCTCTATGAATAGATGTAAACTTTTGTTAAGCAAGATTTAACAAATTATGAGCAATTATTAATATTTAACTAAAATTTGAATGACTAATGGCAAATTATAACTTAAGTAACCATTTTTTTCCAATTTTTTATTGTTTAAATTTAACAATGGTTATATTACATATTTTCATCCTCAGATCAGATTACATTAATACATATAGGTATATAAGATTGATCAAACAATTAAACATTAACCTTTCTAAATCCACATTACTTTTTTTCTCTCTCTCCTTTCTTTTTCTCTTTCTTTTCCCCCTTCTTTTCTTTGAAAGTTGACATATTGCATATTGTCCTCACAATCATTCTATAGAGTGCAGTGTCTGGGCATGACCCGCCTCCCTATCCATGTTGCATAGAAAAAAGAAAGAAAGTAAAAAAAAAAAAAAAAAAAAAAAAAAAAAAAAAAAAAAAAAAAAAAAAAAAAAAAAAAAAAAAAAAAAAAAAAAAAAAAAAAAAAAAAAAAAAAAAGGAAAGAATATACTTCTCTTTGGACTAAGAGCAAGCAGATACATACACAGTCAAAGGTTTTGCAACTGCAGTGTGCCACCAGTGAAGCTTGTGATGTTGGAGGCTATTGAATCTAAGCCTCCTAAAGCTCATCTCACCAATCTAGCTCTGTGTTCCATGCATTGTGATTAAGGATTTTTTTCTTGCTGGGTGGTCAAGGGCAAGTCGAAGCAAGACCTGTATAACTAAACATTCTTTTTTTTTTTTTTTTGTATCTTCCAGGGTCAAATCCCCTCAGGATTAAATTTGAGACCATAGACAGTACTTTATAGAACTGTTGTTAGTGTCAGCCTTTGGGACGAGTCACGGCCATTGCTT
>PVJA010014805.1:0-46691 GCA_004027025.1 Myocastor coypus | reverse complement strand
ACCCAGCGAGATTTTAATACATCTTTTAAAAGTCACTTTAAACACATTGTAAGAAGTGACTCCGCTTTGCATTAGTTGCAGAAGATATAGTAGATTTTTGTGGGTGTTTACATTTATCCTCCACAACTTTTCTTACCCTCTTCTATCCTACTGTTCCCATAAAGAACTGCCTTTTCCTAATTAAAACCAGACTTCCTGTTGGGTGACTTTTTTCTTTAACTTATAATTCTTTGACTTCATGATCCCTAAATAGTGCAAAAGTGACACACATCCAATACATACTATACTTCACATTTTAAATGCTGTCATTAACCAGGCTAGAACTGGTCTGTACAATATGCTGTGATCATAAGCAGCTCAGTGATCTGTAGCTTCAAGTCAGCCACATGCTATGACTACCAAAGCAAACAATTGGTACTCAGTAATGCACTGTACTTCCAAACTACGGTGTTCAGTATATTGGGATACTGAGTGCACTTTCCCACTTATGATATTTTAGTTTACAAGAGATTTGCCAAGACTGATGCCCATCATACGTTCTGTATTTAACTGTACATCTTCACAGTTAATAGTCCTACTTGTCCCTTCAGGTCAAGAAGCACACAGTTTCCATGGAATAACCTGAGAGGCAATTCCCCAATCTTGCCCATGATTTTTTAAACATCGTCTCATAAATTTCTTCTCAATTACCCTAATGTGAGAGGATGATTGTTTTTACTAGAACTCTGAATGGGACAGTCAGATGCACCCGCCACAGTGACGTTGATGGAATGAAAGCAACTTTTTCATCCCTTGTTTTTAAGCTCTGTCACTGAGCTCTGCTGCCTTAACATTGTTTAGAAGTACTCTAAAAAATGGGCTTCAAAACACATCTGACTTTTCCAATGCTGCGAGTGATGGTTCTCTTGACTGCTCCTTTCATTTCATTGTTTCTTAGACTGTAGATGATGGGGTTTAACATAGGTGTGATGACTGTATAGGACAAAGACACTAGCTTCTTGCTGTCAGAAGACTGTCCAGATTTGGGCCGTAAATAAGTCAGACTGGCAGTTCCATAGAAGAGGGATACCACAATGAGATGTGATGAGCATGTTGAAAATGCCTTCTGTCGACCAGTAGCAGATGGCATCTTCAAAACTGTAATGATAATGCGGGTGTAAGAGACCAAAATAAGGGAAAAGGGAAACATGATAAACAGTAATGTGGAGGCAAGAGCCTGCATTTCATACAGAGTTGTGTCTTCAGTGACTAGTTTCAAGACTGGAGGTCCATCACAAAAGAAATGATCTATAGCATTTAGTCCACAGAATGGAAGGGCCATCATCCAAGCAGTCTGTAGCATAGACACAGGAACACCAGACATCCAACAGACTATGGCCAGCCACAGGCACAAGGACTTGTTCATTATGGTTGAATACCGAAGAGGATTACAGATGGCCACGAAGCGATCGTAAGCCATCATAGAGAGAAGGAAACATTCAGAGCTGCCAAAGAAGAAGAAGAAGTACATCTGGATACCACAGCCTACAAAAGAGATTGTTTTCCTTGGTGACACTAGATCTACCAGCATTTTTGGCACCATGACCAAAGTGAAACAAACTTCAAGAAGTGATAGGTTTCGGAGAAAGAAGTACATGGGTGTCTGTAGAGCAGGATCCAAACTGGTAACCATGACAATGAGAAAGTTCCCCAACAAAGTGACTGTGTAGATGGTCAAGAACAAAACAAAGAGCAAAACTTGCATCTCAGAGTTATTGGAGAAGCCAAGGAGAATAAATTCACTGACTGCTGTGTGATTTTCACAAATCATATTTTAGATAAGTTTCTCTCTAAGAAACAAGGTATGTGCATAAAGGTTATCATATAAATATAGGCATAATTTTCAACAATAAAATCTATAAAGCACAATGCACATCTCTGTTCTCAGTTGTCTTACACTTCTGTTCTTCTAAAGCACAGAGTGCTTAACATAAGAGAATATTAAAGAAAAAGACATGTTTTGCACTCTTACTAATTGTTTATCAGCTAAAATCAACTTATTTTTCATCAGTTATTGCCTGCAGCTGATATTCTTCAACAGATGTTATTTTAGAATGGTCGATAGAAGGGCTTAGATAAACATGACTTAAAATATATTTATTTTAGAAATGATTTTAGTTTTATTTTCAAATATCTGAGTACATGAATCATGTTTCAACTGAATGAAGTTCATTTTACACTGCAAAAATCCATCCACCACATATTCACACATACAAATGAACAATAAACAGAGAAAAACAGTAAGCATAATAAGCATATGGTTTTAGCGCTCTTCTTTAGTGTCATTAGGTCTTCTAATTTATGAGATTTTATATTTCTCTTGAAAGCAATTTGATTCATTGGTCACCATTTTTATGATGCACATATAATCATATTACTTAAGGAACTGGGGAGATAGCTCAGGGGCACAAGTGCCTGCCTGGCAAGTGCAAAGTCCTGAGTTTGATCCCTGGTTCCACAAAAAAAAAAAAAAAAAAAAAAAAATCATATTACTTAAGATGAGCTTTTTTAAAGATCTGAAGAAAAAGATATCTGAATAAATATAACTTGCAATAATGAAGCAATCCCCCAATACTCACTTTAGCTTCTATTCACATAATAATTTTATACATTGCTCTCTATCTTCTCCAAAATTACATAGTCAAAGAGTATGAATACTAACACTTAATTTGCTATTCATCCTATGTCTGTTAATAAAAGTTTTGACTATTATGAATGAAAACACTATATTTTACTTTCACCAACAATAGAATGGTACAAAATATTTTTCCCTACAGATCATGCTTGATAACATATGTCAGAAAAATAACTCTTAACCACGTATGGTGGAAAATATCTATAATCCCAGTTAGTTGGAAGACTAAGACAGGGGAATCATTAACTGAAGTTTAACCTAGGAAAATAACAAGCCTGTGTCACAAAATAAAATAAAATAAAATAAAACAAAATAATAAAATAAAATAGTCTCAAGGCTATTTTACTAGTGGTAAATACTAGCATTTGCCTAGCATGCTGAAGCACTGGGGTTACATCACCATACTTGAAAGGAAGGATTAAAGGGTAAAAATGGAAGCAAAGGAGGAGGTGACAGAGACAGGCTGGGATGGAGGGAGGGAAAGTGGGAGGTGAACAACGAAGGGAGGGCAGCAGGGAGGGAGAGATTCATAGTGATGTATCTGGACGGAATGGTTTTGTTTTTAAATATGAGGCTAAGTAAATATGACATCAATTTTGTAATAATGGTTTTTCTAATTCATCTAGAAAAACACTTCAGAGTCAAAATATTTGTCCGTTTTCCCTTCTCTCAAATAGGAAGGTAAAAACCTATAGACCATAGGTTCATTTTGAAACAAGTGACTCATTTGGGCAATTTAATTCTGTTTTTTAAATATTTAATTTAAAAAATCTCATTTCTTTATTCTGTATATTGTAAGATTTCAAATTAATATCTTCAATAGCATAAGGAAATGAGACATTCCAGAAATCTCAGGCTGTCGTCACCCCTGAAAGTCTCAGAATAATATGGATAATAGATGAAACACGGGTTATCATTTTATTTTCTCACCAGAATTGCCAAAACTGCTTCACTATAAGTCTATTTATCACTAGTAGCAACAGTATTAGTATTCCTGCTATGTTTAGCAAAATTTATGGAAAGTTTCACATGTACTATTGTGCTCCCCATCATTTCAGAGTAATGCTACACTTGTATAACCAGCAATATTTCAACATTTGTCTTAACAAAATGAGGAAGTTAGTGAAGGTGTCAAAAATTTAGAGCATATTTACAATACTTAATGTGTCCTAAACTGCTTCAACCACTCCTACTTCTCAGAATTTGGATAGAATAAAGCACCCTTGAGGTGACTGTCTGCTGGATAGCATCCAGGTGAAATATAAATAATGCTGTTCCAAAAGCACAATTTTTGAATCTTTAATCAGTACCAATGAACATTTTCTACTTTGGCTGGATAGGTGAGGTAGACATTTGGAAAAATGAAAATTGTGGTGTCACAGAATGTCCCCCCAAATATACTATCAAATCTTTTTGTAAAATACAAATTGTACAGATTGCACTGCCTGTGACCTCTAGGCAGGACAGTTCCTCAGCAGTGACACTGGAAACACTACCACAAATTGAGACAGATGTCGTTTTCTTAACTTACTGTTGTTGAGTCTTCACTGCAGAGTTCTAAAGGATGTGCTCTTTCACTTACATTATGGTATTTTGTTAAGTTAACAGTCATCACTTAATTAACAACACTAATTTATGTGGCTAGGTCATAATGAGGCTGGAAAGGTTTTCATGCTCCATTAACTAATCTAACTTTAACCTATTCAGTATAAAATGTATTTTATCTCTCATTACAGTTAGAGTTCTTACTAACATGTGTATTGTCACAAAATAATTAATGAATAAATGTGATTATAGCATCAGTATTTAGGATACAGTGTGAATTTAATAATAATCAATAATTTTTCCTAAGTAGAATATCACTTCTAACAACTCCGAATGGAACTGAATGAATAATTCATTATCTGAACTGAAAAGGGTTTGTGAGATTATAATCTATAGCATTTCTTAAGTACAAATCTACTTTTTCTTAATATTCTCTTTTCTGGCTTTCTACAGCTTCTCAGACAATAAAAGGGTCACATTATCTTGTTTGATTTTAATAAGCCTTAGTATTTTTCCTCTATTATAATTAAATGTAATTTTATTTTTATTTTATAATACATGGAAACAAAGATAAGTTGATACATTTAAAAATTTAAGTAGCAAAGCAAGTCATGAAGAAATACTGGATATATCTTACCAAATAAAATCCCATAATTCTTTCATTAGGAGCTTTGGGGCTGGAGAGATAACTCTGTGTTGCAAGTGCCTGCCTGGAAAGTGCAAGGTCATGAGTTCAAACCCCAGTCCCATAAAAAAAAAAAAAGCAGCTTAGTGATTTTTTAATAAAAATATGTTATATTTCCAGAGAAAGTTTATCTGATCTTAAAACTTATTAATAGTTTAAATTTTTGTAATGGAGCAAATACCTTGGACAGACTTTGTACTAGCACTAAAAAGCAGATATTTTTGTAATAATATTTAAAAGTATGACTAACCTTGGGGAAATAAGCCCTTTGTCATTAAAAAGGACTACTGTTAATTAAGCACCTTTTAATTTCATAAGGGAAATACAGATACTATGGACCTATCTGTATCTTCTATGAGTCATGAGTTTACTATGCATTTTACACTGTTATTTTGTGATGAGGTCACTGGACACACTGTATCTCTTGAGATAACAAATATTAATATATCATTACTATGTATCAATATTTAACTACAAAAAAGCACATCCAAGAAGTTTAATAGCTGCTAAATTTGTTTGGGAATTTTAGAAAAAAATGTCGCAGTGTGACATGATACTTAGCTGCAGTGTGTCAGAATGTCCCGCTTTCAGGTGTACTCCATTCCTGATAAAAGCTAAGATATGTAGCATCATTTAGCATCATTTAGCATCGTGTTCCTAGAATTTCCCTTTTGTGTTTCCAAGACTCTTGCTAAATCAAATGGACCTTGTAAGGAAATAGGGAGCAAAATGTTTTGAGTATACCTGATGGACACAAGGAACTAGGCAAACTAGAATATCTATAGAAAGGGTCTTCCTGCCTGTCATATGCCTATTCAGCTGATGCTTGGAATTTTGGTCATACAATCAAAAAGGAAAATTGAAAATGCCACCCCACCTACCCCATGCACTTACCCAGTATGGAGACATAATGTTGTGTAGTGCTGTAGTCCAGATGGCCACCACTAGGCATTTGGAATTCTCTCTGGTGTTTCCGTGGATGCCCACTGCCTCTAGCCCTTCAGGCAATTAACTAGTGTAGTGCAGCAGTCACGACCTGACAGTCCCAGTATCTTCTGGCACATTTCCCACCCAGTCCACTGCCACAGACTATCTCTGTTCTTCTCTGCTATTAAGTCTAATTTTTTAAAAGAATTATTTTATTTTATTTATTTATTTATTTATTTTCTTGCTGCAGAACCTTTATTTGTTTATTCACTTATTTTTATGGCTGGCTCAGCCCGCCCCGAGGGCAGGGCTGGCGCAGCATGTGGTGCCTGGGATCGAACTGCGGTCCCTGAAGCCGCCCAAGCTTTCCCAAGCAGGGGCTTTAGACCACTGAGCCATCCCGACAGGCCCTGTTAAGTCTAAATTAACCTGATCCTTCCCTGTTGATACTTTAGTAAATCTTATCTCTCACACGCTGTGTTTCAACACATTCTCAGGAACCTTCTCCATTGTCTCAACATACCAGTCCTGTGCATGAGACAGGACAAGGCATGTTTTCTTATTCTATATCCTCATCATGAGGAGGGTTCACCTTCACTGGAATGAAGTTTTCACACTAACTGGAAATAAATACTTTACTTTTTGTGAGGAAGCAAAAGAAGTACAAAAAAACACATCATTTTTCTCATATTTTACTTGAAGCAAGAGATGCTGCCTAAATTCCTGTCACAGATAATTGTACATGTAAACTTGACTGGATTAAAGAATAATTAGGGATCTGCCATCCCAAGTGGACCAAGTGGCAACCAGAGCTACGCAGCAACCAGATAAAGACACTCCAAGCCTGCATACCCAGAGCTCGAGCGCCAACTCCGTCCACCATCCCAGGCGGCCCACTTGGCCACCAGAGCCGCGCGGTAACCGGATAAAGACTCTCCCAGCCCATATCCATTCCCCAAGCCCCAGCTGCAACTCCATCCACCATCCTGACCAGGCTGTGTGATGGCCTGGCACTAACTGCATAACTTCACCAAAGTGTAGACATCACTGTTGTAAAAAATGATAAAGACAAGGAGCAAGATCCAATCTCAGATCACAAGTCCACCTAAAATAAATACAGGAGACACTACAATGGAAGAAAATGGGAATCATGCAGCAGAAACTTCTGAATTGGTAGCATCTGAGGTAGACAGACAAGTGCAGAAAAGTACAGAGCAACTGAAAATAGAGATAATATCTATAAAAAAAGAAAATTAAAAATGCACAAATTAATAGACTCAAGTGGAAAAGCAACTGCAGAAAAGTATACAGGAAAGCAGAATAGAAATAACTCTCGAGGTTAAAACACACATCTCTAAATTAATAGCATCTAAAGTTGGGGAACAAATACAGAAAGGTAAACAGGAGAAAAGAACTGAAATAATCTCAACGAAAGAGAGAAAGGATAGCTATAATGAGAGACTTCAGTACTACTGAAGAAGACACTGATAAAAATTAAAAGAGAAGAGAAAAATGATGGAGATGGAGCGCTGTAGTAAAGAAATAGATCAATGAAACAGTTATAGAGATATACAAGAAAATAAAATCTCAATCACGAGCTGGCAAAACTATATGAAAGAAAGGTAAGATAGAGTCTCAGGTCTTGAAGACAAAGTCACAGCCAGCGAAAAGGTAAGAAAGGATCTCATAAAAACAACCAGGATGCAGCAAAAAATAATTCAACATCTGTAAGATGATGCAAAAGTGAACAACATGAGATAAATAGGAATAAACGAGAAAGAAGGAGCCAACATAAATGATATAAAAAGAATATGGGCAGAAGTAATAGGAGAAAACTTCCCAATTTGAGAAAATAATTGGACATTGGGGCAACTGAAGCATATAGAAGTCCAAATAACATCGACTCTACTAAAAACACACCAAGATATATAATAGTAAAGATCAGAGATATCTAGCAGAAGAATAATATACTAAAAGCTGTTAGAGAAAAGCAACAGATCACATTTAAAGGAAAACCCATAAGTATAATGGCCAATTTCTCTTCACAAAGCATGAACTCCAGAGCATGGAGTAGAATGCTTCAAGTGCTCCATGAAAACGAATTCCAGCCCAGATTGCTATACCTGGGAAAACTCTCAAGTATGAGGGAGAAGTGAACTACTTTGATGACAAGGAATAACTAAACAATTTCATGATGTCAAAGGTAACCCTACAAAGTATACTTCAAAGAATTTTAGAGAGGGACCAAAATGACCCGAACTCAAGAAATGAGAACAGAAAAGACTCACCAAATAGAGGAACCAATTAAACACAGCAGAAAAAGGAGTAACTAGTAGTAAGTGAAACTCATGTCACTCATAAGTCAATACATTTCAATTATAACCATTAATGAAAATGGACTCAATTCTCCAATTAAAACAAATAGACAGGCACAGTGGATAAGGAAACAAAATCCAACAATATGCTGTATACAAGAAACACACTTAACTCATAAAGAAACTCATAGGCTAAAAGTGAAAGGATAGAAAACAATACTACATGCCCCAGCTCCTCAAAAAAAAAAAAAAAAAACAGGGTAGCAATCTTGTTTGCAGACAAACTAAACTTGAAACCAAGATTGGTCAAATGAAATAAAGTAGGCCCTTACATACTGGTTCAGTGAAAAGTTCAAGATGAAGAGATAACACTCATAAATATGTATGCACCCAATACAAGACCACCAAGTTGTAGAACACAAATCTTAATGGCCATGAGAAATCCCACATCCAATATCACAATCTTAACAGGAGACCTTAACACTCCTTGATCCCAAAACAATAGGTCAAGCAGACAAAAATTTAGCAAGGGAGTAGCAGAACTGAACCAGAACCTGGAACAACTTGACTTAGTGGACATACACAGAGTGTTACACCCAACCACTTCAGAATACACATTTTTCTCAGATGCACATGGAACATTTTCTAAAATAGACCACATATTAGTCCATAGATCATGCTTAAGTATATGAAAGAAAACAGAAATTGTCCCATGCATACTATCTGACCACAGTGCAATCAAGTTGGAAATAAATGACAAAAGAAACAGAAGAACCTCAGAAAGATGTGGAAACTAAACAACACCCTTCTCAGCAACCAGTGGGTGACACAAGAAATTAGACAATTTCTACAATTTAATGAACATTCAAACAAAACATATCGGAATTTATGGGATGCATTTATGGGATGCAACAAAATCACACATTAAGAAGACAGAGCGGGAACAAATAAATATTCTCATGCAATACGTAAACCGACTAGAAACAGAAGAGCAAATAAAATCAAAAGCTCAAAGACAGGAGGAAATTATAAAGATTAGAGCAGAAATCAACTCAATTGAGACAAAGAAAACAATACAAAGAATTAATGAATCAAATAGCTGGTTCTTTGAAAGATTAAATAAAATTAGTAAGTCCCTAGCTAACCAAATCAAAAAGAGGAAAGAAAGGACTCAAATTAAAGCAATAAGGAATTAAAAGGATGAAATTACCCAGCACAGGCTCAGAGGATCATAAATAGCTACTTTCAGAATCTACTCTCACAGAATTGAAGACACAGAAGAAATAGACAGATTCCTAGAAAAGCATAAATTACCCAAACTGAACCAAAAAGATATAAGAACTCTCAATAACTCAATAACAGCCAATGAAATACACAATGTAATAAAAGTCTACACCTCCAGCCCCGCAGTGGTTTACCACCATCTGCCAAAAAATCAGGCCCAAAGCCTGTTATGTCAGATGTCCATGCAGAACTACACAGAATTACACAAAAACCAGTTTCAGTTTCTCCTACAACACCGACATCTCCTACAGAAGGTGAAGCCTCTTGAAAATATCACATCTCCATCATATTATTCCTGCCCTGGAAATAGCCAAAATAAACTGTAACTGACAGCCAAAATGAACTTCTTCTTCATGTTGTGGATATTGGATATTTTGGCTCAGTGGAAACAACATGATTAAGACAGGAGTCAATGATCTAATAAAAAATAATTTTTATAGTTAAGGACATGTTGCCAATAATTCCCCTAAAGATACTTGCCCTCACCCTGAACACACTTATAACATTGTTTTTACCGTTTTCTGAAGCAGTTCTTAGAAGCCTTCATTTGCAAATGTCTTGTTAAGAGCTATGAAAAATCCAGTGAAGGCTGCTATGAAATTCTGTCTAACCAAAATGCAGGGACATAAAATTATTAAGCCATATCCTTATCCATTTTGTTCAGTTTTTGTGTCAATCTGTGATTTCTGCATTTTCCACAAATCAAAATGACCTTGAAAGGTGCACAATTTATTTTTAGTTGATCTAGGATATCAGGGTAGTAACAAAAAGAACACCTAAAGATGTGTAGAAATAAGTATTTCAGGTCTGGCAAGTTAGCTGAGTAGACTAAGTAACTGCTTAGACACGCACAGGGGCCAGGCTTCCATTCCCAGTACCATATGCCATGCCAGGCTTGCCCTCTGGGCACACTGAGGCTGCCACAGAGTCTGAGCCTGGTGGTGCAAACTTGTAATCTCAGCACTGAGGAAGCTGAAAACAGGAGTCTCACTATGAGTATGAGCTGTGTAGTGAGACTTTGTACCAAACACAGAAAGAAAGAGGAGTATTTCCAAACTGCTTCACAAAGTGCTTAGTTTAACAAGAGGAGTAGAGTTTTAGTGGGGATTAAGTACAGTTTTCTTTGCTATAATAATTTTATTTAAGCATTCATTATAGTTTTAGAATACAACTCACACTCTAGTTCTATTAGAAGTATGTTTTGCTAACTATGCTTATTGTGAGATAACAACTGAATCATAAGTAATTAATAAGGTAGATGTCATCCTTGGAGTTCATGGCCCATCGTGTATCTTGTACTGTACTCACAGTCTATTACAAGGAAATAAGTGATAGCTAAGAGAACTTAGAGAAAGAATAATATAGCAAATATCCATAAAATTTGATAATCATAAAATTGTAGTCTTGGTTTATTGAAAATTAAGTGAAATAACTGATAACAATACATTATCTTTGGCAATGCATTCAAAACACAAGATTCAAATTACACATTGAGCAGATATTGTTATATATTTCGCATGTTCCTCTTGAGACCAGTGTAATTAAGTGATGTTATTGATGTAATCCCTAGGGTATCTAATAAGAACAAAAACACTGTATATTATATCATCATGCTACAATTTGAAATTGTAGTTTTAGAAGTCCAAGAAGAAAAAGTGAGAATATTTGTGGCTCTAGGTATGTTCTCATAATGATGATTTCTTGTGATAAAGCATAAATGTTGCAGAAAGATTCTGTTGGTTTTAGTTTTCTGAGCTTTAGTTGTCTAATCATTGGCTCACATTGTTCAGACTGAAAGGCATAAAACATTTTGCAAATTTATAGATGTAGTGACTAGTATAAATAAGGGCATAGATAAGTGTCTAGTGATATATCTCATTTTGGGAACTTTAATATGCTTAGAATTTTACAGAACTAAGACTAGCATTTATCACTTTTATAGTTTGTTTTCTACATTTTTGTTTTACATTGAACCATCATATTATAATGTCATAATTAGATGAAAGTTTATATAGTTAATGTATCAAATAGGAGAAAAATGAAATTAAAACTAATTTTCTTATCAATTTCTATGGAAATGTACAACTTACAATGGTGATTAATGTGCACAAATTTTAATTGTGTAGTTATTTATGAAAAGGTAAGAGAGAAATCCACTTGTTGAAGTTTCATCTCAAATGACTGATTTTAGAAAACCATTCTTAAAGAGTGAGGACTGTGACAGATGACTGAATTCTCGGGCACTATCCATCTTTACTATTGTTTTTACATATGTCTGACATTTCTGAGCCCATGATGAATGGAAACCAGTCCTTTTGCAGGGAATTCACATTTGTGGCTTTTTCTTCTCTAGCAGAGTTACAAATTGTGCTCTTCGTCATTTTCTTAATCATGTACTTATTTACAATGGGAGGGAACCTGCTCATCATCTGTCTGATCTGGGTCACGCCTTCCCTGCACACACCCATGTATTTCTTCCTGGTGAACCTCTCCTTTTTGGAGATGTGCTACATCACCAGTGTGGTGCCCCAGATGCTGGTGCACCTGCTGGTGCAGACCAAGACCATAAGCGTGAGTGGTTGTGCAGCCCAGATGTACGTATTTGCCATCTTGGGACTGACAGAATGCTGCCTGCTAGCAGCCATGGCATATGACCGCTTTGTAGCTATTTGTTACCCACTGCATTATACTCTCCGGATGAGCCCTCCTGTCTGTTTGAAATTGGCTGCAACATGTTGGATCACTGGGATGGTGGTAGAATCAGCACAGATCAGATGGATCTTCACTCTGTCCTTCTGTGGAACAGGAAAGATTGAGCACTTCTTTTGTGACATCATGCCTGTAGTTAAACTGGCTTGTGTAGATACTTCCCACCATGAGGTTGTCGTTTTCGTTGTTTCTGTGCTCTTCATTATGAGTCCTTGTTTTCTCATTCTATGTTCTTATGTACGCATTGTCTTGGCAATCTTGAGAATCCCTTCAGCAGCTGGCCGCCACAAAGCCTTCTCTACCTGTTCCTCTCATGTCTTGGTTGTTTCTCTGTTCTATGGCACAGCATTGTTCACTTATCTTCAACCTAAAAATTTACACAGTCCAGAAACAGACAAGGTCACTGCACTCATGTTCACAGTGATTACACCTGCTTTGAATCCCATCATCTACACTTTGAGAAACAAGAAAGTGAAGGAAGCCTTTCACAGGGTAGTACACAGGAACCCTCTTAGACAAATGGCCTAATCTCACTTTAGTCATGGAAACTTGTACTACTGTTCAGAGAGGTTATCCAAGACTCTATGACACTCTGCTGTATGTATTTTCATAGCCCAGAGGCCAGAGAACATGAGTTTCTTTCTTCGTTTTTTGTTTTAAGACAAAAGAAATTATGAAGTAGGATGATTCAATTGTTTAATTATCTATTCATTCAAATATGTGTTTTGGATATGTTAAGTCATAGCTGTCATGTTCTTTTTTCTGCAGTGTAAATGTCATGAACATCTGCATGCTTTATGCCATTTTATGAGCACAACAAAACACAATTGAGAAATGAAACAAGAATAAAAAGAACAGTAAGAAATACTTTTGTAGTATAAAACATAAAATTTAAGTTCTAAGCATATGATATTCATCTTGTTATTAGGTTCTCCATCTGCTTTAATACTTATATACTTATATGCTCATATATATGAAATAACCAATACTTTATAAATAGTAAAGCGTATTCTGACTTAATAATTTTTAATATTTGAGTTATAAATCCAGTGAGTGATATTGGTTATTCATACAAAATTAGTTTCTTTTCTTTTTTTTCATTTGTATTTTGGTTTTATTTTTTCTACAAATGAAGATTTAGGAAGTTTTCCTCATGTTCCTGTTATTAAGCTTCTGGTGAACCCTCATTTGGTGTATCAGTTGGAATATAAATTTCTTTTGGTACTGCTCATGTACTTATTGTTTATCATATTTAGTCATTGACTAGCTAAATCCTGTATACAACCATATACAACCAACAGAAGAATGGATAAAATAGATATCATATTTTTACACAATGGCCTATTATTCAGCTATAGCACAGGATAAATTTGAGTCTTTTGCCAGTAAATGGACCCAACTAAAGAACATATTCTTGAATGAAATAAATCAGACCGCATGTGCAAAGATTGCATTGCTCCTTTAGTGTGAGAACCTGAAAGAAAAAATGGAATCTGAAGGGCACAAGCGATTCTGGGGAAAGGGGATGAACTTATTCAAAATGAAAGAGTTACCAAGGTGAAAAGGACAGGAGAGTAAGTCAGGGAAAGAGCTTTACCTATGTATGCAAACAGGTTGGTTTGGAAAACTGTCCTGTGTATTTCTGCTGGTCTATGGAAAGAAACAGAGAATACTTAATTTGTTTTGTCTCCCCTTTTCCATTGTTTGTAATTCTCCTCTTAATTTCTTATACGTTTCTTCCTTCTTCACATTTTACTTTCATGTATATGGTTAAGTGAATTCTGGGTCACTTGTAATTTTATGTTCTAATTCTAATTTGTATTCTCTTTCTAAAATTAAAAATTAAATAAAATGAAAAATTCATATAACAGAAAAGGAAAAAGAAAAGGTAAACACTTCTGTAAGGGATGAACTCAATCACTTAAATAAATGTCATTTTTGAATGGAGATTTCACTTTTTGTTCAATACATATTTAGTTAACAACTTCTATATACTAGGTTAGATGTCAGAAATATAATGGTTTATATGACAGACTTATGTTAGACTTAACTGAGGTATCAACTGAGTAGGAGAAATCTTAAACATAGTAACAACAAAATTAGAAAACATTTTTTCATATATTTATTGGTCATTTGTGTTTCTTGTTCTGAGAGGTGTGTATTCATTTCAGATGCCCATTTCATAGTGCTGGTCTTTGGAGAAATGTGAATCAGAACAGCATTGAGATACCATCTCACAGCAGAAAGAAATGTGTGTCATATAGAAATCAACTAATAACAAATTCTGGAGAGGTTAAGGGTAAAAAAATGAACCATTTTCTACTGTTGGTGGGAATGTAAACTGTTACAACCACTGTGGAATTTATTGTGGAAATTCCTGAAAAAAATAGAATTGGAGGTTCCACTTAACTTAGCTGTTCCCTTCTTGGTATTTTTTCCAAAATAGCAGAGAGATATATGTGCAGCCCAATTTGTCATAGCCAAATCTTGGAGGCAACCAAAATGCCCATCCCCTTGAGGAATAGATAAAGAAAGATGTGATTATTTTTGTACAATGGAGTATTACTTTGCTATAAGGAAAAATATAGTAGAGGCCTTTATAGGTAAATGGATGTAACCAGACACTATAATCATAAGTGAAAGAAATCAGATCGACATGTATAAATATTATATTGTTTTCCTAGTGTAAGGACAGGAAAGAATAAATAAAATCTGAAATATATAATAGATAGGATAAAACGGAAGAAACCAAACATAAGGAATAAACAATGATGGTGAGAGAAAGAAAAAATGAAAAAAAAAAAAAAAAAAAACCAAAACCCGAAGAGGGAAAGTCATGCAAGTCTATGTACCAGTTAGGTGACATGATTGTAGTATTAATTTCCATCAGTTTTTTTAAGGCATTTAATGTCTAATATTTTTGCTATGACTATTTCTATATGTGAACATCGGTTATCTGAGTACCTATATCAATGATGGCAATGTGCAGCACAAAAACCACAGTTTAATATCTCTCATTTTGTTCACCTAAATGTGTATCTTTTTAAGTGTCCTATCAATTATTATTATACTCTCTTTAATATAAACTGAAAAATAAAAAAATTAAAACAGGAGAAAAATTAAGGTCTATTGATAGTAAACATTAATGTTTCATTATTTGACTACACACCTACATCTGTTAATCTGAACAACAGAATTGACAATAAAAATCTGTAATGTAACAACCATTTTAACTTTTTTATTCTTGCTTTGAAATTCTGTACCTTATGTGCTGTTGTTTGTTACTGTTTCTTCGTTTCTACTCTTCGTTTTTCTTTTGCTTTTTTCTCTTCAAAATAAAATAAAGTAGAAAACATTGATTTTTTTTTTTTTTTTTTGTGGCTGACTACTAGAATTGGCCATCATAAGACTGAGTTTTGGCACCAGGGGAGCATGTGGCAATGTCTCTTGAAATGAAATAATGTTGAAGGAATTTTGGAAGTGCTAATGTCAGTAAAATTTACCTAAGAGTTGCCGTATCCTAAGTAATCAGATAAAAGAATAACAAATAGGCCAGATTCTTTTTAAATTCGTTTTATCAGGATCTACCAAATTCTATGACAGCTAACAGGACCTTAACTAAATGTACTCTGTAGGCCTTAAATGGCATCACCCCTGAACTCCGTCTTCTAAATAAAAAACAAACTAATGAAATAAGCCATCTTCCAAAACTTTGTAGCATTCGACATTCTAACAGTAGCACAGGCAGTGCTTGTACAATTGTAAAATCTGACTATTGTACGTACACTGTTGATCTTTCTGCTAAGAGCTCAATAATTGGCTTATCAGATTCTGAAATTCTCTAGACCTTCTCTTTATTCTCTTTATGGGACGTCACCACGAGCTCGTCATGGTAGAAATCTTTGTTGATTGTATTCATCATTATCCTCTTGATCCTTTTATTTGGCCCATGCATAGTTAATTGTTTCTCTGGCTTTGTCTCCTCCAGACTAAAAGCTATATACCTATGCAAGATGAAAATTCCTGGTGTCTATTGAGGCCTTTTACACAGAATCTCTGTAGACTATCTCCGACTACTGATTAACAGCTATGGTCCTCTTTGGCTTGAAGATTCCAAATTGGTCATTACTTATTATTCCCACCTGACAGTTCATGTTACTTCTTAGGAAAGAAGAATGCTATAGACAACTATATTAAATAAATTATTATAGGCAGTAAGATGGGATTAGGAGTTTGAAGAGCATAGTGCAGAAGATGAGGCACTCTGCAACGGTAGGAGAAGTAGGCACCTACCACTGAGAGACAAACCTCCAAATAAAAGTTAAAAGGAATAATGTGTCTATGGTCTTCCTAAGGATAAGCATTAGGGATTGATGCTACCTTATTGTAAACAGTTATTCATTACATTTAGGAAGCCAGGAAGTGTCACTAACCTGAACCCATTTAGGAAAGACCCCTGCTCTGTATTCTTGCCTGCTTGCTACATGACTTGGTTTCCCATTTGATCTTAATTTAATCATGTTTGCCTATGCAATTATATTTGTAGTCTTATTGGTTGATGAAAATTTTGTCCCACCTCATGCCTACCTTGTGATTTCCCGTGTTTTCCACCTAGGACCTACCTTGTGCTGTGCATTTGCTCTATAAAAATCCTTAGGAAAGGATGGATCCTTAGCAACCCACTCAGGACGCCTTCTGTCTCTCAGACAGAAACTTTCCTTCTCCCAGTAAGTATATTCTGCTCATAACCAAACAAAACATGTACGTTTTCTGTATAAAACCTGTGATATTTATCTGCAATCACACATTTTTCTTCAATAGAATATCATATTTCTAGCAATTGTGAGTCTACTTTTAGACACAATTTAAGATTCTACATGACCTTTCTTCTTAACTCAAGTACAATTAAAATTAAAATATCTCTGTCAAATGAACTGTATTCTCTAGATATAAATATAATAAACATGGTTCTGAGGTCCTAACAATTAGGTTTATATATTGCTTAATTGATTACTTAATTATATTTTCCTCCGATGGTAATTTTTCCCATATTGTTATCATCAGTGTTCAGGAAAGACAAAGAATAAAATACTTTAAGTGAGCAAAGTTAATGAATTAAATTAAATAACTAAGCCTGACACCACAGTCTAAGACACTAAACAGATATCCCTACCATCATTCCTTGCTCTACAAAGGAAGATTACAAATTGTGCCTGTGTTCTATGCCTGTGTATGGTTCTATGCCTATGATACTGTTACACAAACATATTTTCTTTACCAATTTTTAAATTGTATTAGATTTGTATCCCATATTCATATTTTAATGGATCAAATGGAAAACATATTGCTTTATTCCAGTCAATTTATCACTCAGGTCCTAAACATCAAGAGAGAGTCAGAAATGGGAGTCATTTTTTTAAAGGTGAAACACTTATTTTATCAACGTATCATCTTTTTGCCATGGAGACTAATGAAAGTCTTGAAACTTGTCATTTTTTTTTAGGCCAAAGTCAATACCAACATGAAAGTGGGAAGGATGATCTATCCAGGCATTTCTTGTGACTGCGCAGTCTCAGAAGTACAGGTCCAGCATCGCAAGTCCTTTTGAAATATCTAACTGTGGCCTCTATACCAGAGAGCTGCTGGATAAGCTCTGTAGCTGGGGCTCACGAGGCTTTCACTCACTCGGGGCTCCCTGCTCTGCTAGTGATGCTCCCTCAACACCCTTCCCTAAAACATGTGGTGGAAAAGTGTCCAGCTTCCAGAGTTGACATGGCACAATTGAAAACTACAGCATATGTTTAATTTCAAAAAATTTTACAGTAAAAGACATATTACCATGAATCCCCCTCAAGTTTCTTCCTGCACTTGGAATATACTGTTTCCATGATCCTGACTACTGCTGTAGCAAGTCTGGAGTCCTTTTTCCTGAGCACTTGTCCTGGCTATCTCAGTGTTCTGAATCCCTTCAATATGTTTATCTGATATGGTCATATTGGCTTGGGGGAGGAATCAGGAGTCACAGTGCCAGATCAGGTAAAAGAGGTGGTTGAGGACAAGGAGCCATGCTTTTAGGAGCTTGTTTATCCATTGGATGGCACTTGGTGGCAGCAGTCTCTGCATTTTATTTCACTACGTCTCATAAAGGCACTCGAGAAAGAGAACTTTCAGAGCTGTTGCACAAAGTGCCAAGAGTGATGGGATGAGAATTTTTCAAAGGAGAAGCATTTGTGTGTGTGTGTGTGTGTGTGTGTGTGTGTGTTACCAACGATCAAACCCAGGGTTATGGGTTCTCAAACAGAAGCCAGACCACAATCCAAATTGAGAATTTAGAATGAACCTTTAATACTGAACTCGAGACCTTCCTGACTTCAAGTGATGCAGGAGAGTAGGCAGAGAAGAGCCCTTAGTGACAGAGAATAGGATTTTTAAACAGAAACTCTTTTTACTTAGCATGTACTGCTGATTTTTAAAATTAATCATTTGTAACCTACCAATGCATACAGGCACGATTTAACTTGACAATAGATGGAGCACAAAATCTAAATGACCTTCCTCTGAAATTTAGCAGAAGGAAATCATTAACTACATTCCTATATGGTTCAACAGGTAGTCAAGCCAAACCTTAATTATCACTTACTATGTAGGGGCTGATTGTTTTAGGATAATTTTATGTCTGAGATTGTGAAACCTCCTGCCTTTCATCTGTTGCTCAGGATTGCTCTTGTTATTGTTTGTCTATTCTGTTTCCAGATTATTTTTTTGCCAATTTAAATATTTTTATTGAAGACATTGCATTTCTGCTTACAGTATGGTGCTTAATGAGCAATGCTATGTTTCCCTCCATACATTGTTCATTATTCAAGTTTTCAGAATGCCTAGTACTTTATTATTGCAACTCAACTTTAATAACTTCCATAGAATTTGCTACAAATTTTGGTCCTTTAATTTTATTGGTTGTGTAAGAACGCTATATCTGTTGTTTAGAGTTGACTTAACCAACCCCTTTCATAACAGGCCCTGAGGAGGCACCACCAGAGGGAGGAGCCCTCCAGGGCATTCCTGCAGGCATGTCACCTGCACTCTGGTACAGCTTGCTGATGGTGGGATTACAGACTTTCTCCAGCTCCTTCTGCTGATGTTCAACTTCTTCTTTCTCTGCAGTCTGATTCTTATCCAGCCAGTTGATGATTTCTTTACACTTGTCAAGAATCTTCTGTTTATCTTCATCATTAATCTCTCCCTGAAGTTCCTTATCTTCAACAGTTGTTTTCATATGGAAAGCATGGGACTCAAATGAATTCTTGGAGGACACTTTGTCCCCCTGCTCCTCGATCAGCTTTGTACTTTTCTGCTTGCTGGACCATACACTTGAAGTTCTCCTTGCTCAAAAAAACCCTTCTCGTTAAAGATGATAATCTTGTTCTCTTTTCCTGTACTGTTACTGACTGCAGAAACATTGGGGATGCCATTGTTATCAATATCAAAGGTCACTTCAATCTGAGGAGCACCATAGGGTGCAGGAGGTATAGCTGTGAGTTCAAATTTGCCAAGGAGGTTGTTATCCTTGGCCATGGCATGCTCACCTTCATAAACCTGAATGAGCATGCCAGGATGGTTGCCCCAATATGTAGTGAAAGTCTAGGTGTGCTTGGGAGGAATAGTGGTATTGCACTTGATGAAGATTGTCATGACATCAGCAGAAGTTTCAATATGAAGAGAAAGCAGAGTGACATCCAACAGCAAGAAATCTTGTATATTTTCAGACTTGTGTCCAGATAAAATGGCGGCCTGCATAGCTGCACCATAAGCAATAGCTTCATCAGAGTTGATCCTCTTATTCAATTCTTTTCCATTGAAGAAGTCTTGCAGTAGCTTCTGGATCTTAGGGATATGGGTAGAACCACCCAGCAGGACAAGGTCATGGGTCTGAGACTTGTCCAGTTCAGTGTCTCAAAGAGCCTTCTCCACAGGTCCAGAGTGCCACGGAACAGGTGGCATTGAACTCTTTTTTTTTTTTTTTTTGTCTTTTTGAGACACGGTCTCACTGCGCAGTTCAGGCTGACCTTGAACTCACTTTTGTAGCCCAGGCTGGTCTCGAACTCACACCGATCCTCCTGCCTCAGCCTCCCGAGTGCTGAGATTACAGACGTGCGCCACCACGCCCGGCTTCAACTCTTGAAATAGAGCACCAGTAATGGAGGTATAGAAGTCAATTCCTTCAGAGAGGGAATCAATCTCAGTACTGGCTTGGATGCTTGAAGAGAGGGTTCTCTCAGCTTGCTCACGTGCAATGTGAAGATGGTGGACAGCTCTTTTGTTCTTGCTGATGTCCTTTGATGATTTGCTTCATTCTGTTTTCTAGTATTTAGTTATGGATTTTTGCATCTAATTCATTAGAGATTACATATATATGTCTGTATATATGCAATATATAATATATATTACAGACATTGCCTATATATAGGTGTTGTCTCTAATATATATATATATATATATATATATATATATATATATATATAATTCTTTTGTGTCTTTCTTTGAATTTTGTATCATTAAAACAGCCTCTAAAAATGAATTTGGAAGAATTGTTTCATTTTCAATTTTATTGAAGAATATAGGGAAATTGGAATTAAATGTTATTTATTTCTTGTAGAATTCAACTGTGAATCCATCAGGCAGGACCTTGGCTTTTTTTTTTTTTTTTTTTTGGTTGGTAGAATTTTATTACATTTTAAATTTTATTGCTTGTTATTGAGTCATTCAGAGTTTGTATATCTTCTTGACTCAGATTTGGCCTTTCATGTAGCTATGAAACTGTCCATTTCATCTGTTTTCCATCCTATGAGAGTAAAATTTTGGTATATGTGCTGCCGAAGCGAGCACATGAGAGTAAAATTTTGGAAGGAGATATTGATGACCTTTTAAATTTCTATAGGATCTGTAGTGATTTCACCTCTCTCCTTATAGATTGAATTTGGTTCTGTTCTTTCCTTTTTGATAAGGTTGATTAGGGATTTATTCATTTTTTAATTATTTCTCCTTTGTGTGTGTGTGGTACTGGGGATTGAACTCAGGATCTTGTCCTTATGCCAGTAAGCTATCTCCCTCTCCAGGTGTTCGTTATTCTTTCAAAGAGCCAACTCTTTGACTCACTTACTCTATGTTGTTTTCTTCATCTCCATTGCATTACTTTTTTCTCTGATCATTATAATTTTCTGCCTTCTTTGGACTTTGGGCTTGACTTGCTTTTCTTTTTCTAGGAGTCTCAGATGAAGGATAAGATTGTTTATTTGGGATTATTCTGTTTTCCTGATGTGTGAACTTACTGCTATAAATTTCTTTCTTAGGACAGCTTTAATTTCATCCCTCTGGTTCCAGTAAGTTGCATATACATTCTTGTTTGATTGTAAATATCGTTTAATTTCTTCTTTGATCTTGTGGACCACTGATTGTGAAAGAGGTTGTTATTTAATTTACATGTGTTTGTGGTGGTTTTGTGGTTTCTTTTGCCAATAATGTCCAGTTTCGTTGCTCTGTGATAAGATAGCATGTGTGGGATATTTTCAATTCCTTTGCATTTACTTAATAATGCTGTCTGTGCTAGTGTATGGTCTATTTGCAAGAATGTACTATGTACACCTGAGAAGAATGTGTCTTCTATTGTTTTGGGTGAAACACTCTGCAAGGGCCTACTAAACCCATTTCTTCACAAGTTTTGCTTAGTTCTGTTATTTCTTTGCTGATGTTTTACCTAGTTAATCTATCTCTTTGTGACAGTGGCGTTTTATTTTTGGTGTTGTTGTTTTTGATTTATTTATTTATTTATTTGCCATAATGGGGATATGGGGGTTAAACTCAGGACCTTGCACTTGCCTGACAAGCACTTAATCTACTGAGCTATCTCCCTAACCCGACAGTGGTGTTTTAAAATTCTTCATTGCAATTCAGTTATTGCTCATTTGAATTTTTACATCTGTTAAAATTTGTCTCATATAGGTTGGTGTTCCTACATATATATATATAAAATCTCTTCCTCTTCCAGATTGTCTTTCACAGGTATTTAATGACCTTTTTTTTTTTTAATCTCTTTCAAGCATTCTTTGTTTGAATCAATATTGTCAGAAACCAGAATAGCTTCTCCGTTTTTCTGGCTTCCTGAAATATGAAGTATTGCTTCCCATCCTTTGACTTTTAGTCTGTGAGTTTCCTTTTTGATGTAAACATGTTTATTTTAATAGTACAGACTATTTTTGCATTTTGTTTTTCAACCCACTATACCAGTCATTTTCTTTGATTGGTGAATTGAGGCATTCACATTGATGAGTATAAATGATGTGTATATGCTTATCTTTGTCGTGCTATTTTAATGCTCTAGGTGCCATAATTTTTACCACTTTTTAATTACTTGCTCTGTTTGGTGGTTCCTTTGTCTTCTTAATTTTTTTGAAGCTGTGGCTGTGTTTCTGTATCATTCTAGAATATTTGTCAGTGCTCTTTGTAGGATTGGTTTGGTGGTCATGAATTTCTCCTGTTTTTCTTTGTCATGGAAGAATTTTATCTCACTATATTTTATAGATAGTTTTGCATAATACATCAACCTGGGTTGAAAGTTATTTTCTTTAAGTACCTACAGTACTTCACTCCAAGTTCTTCTTGACTTCATTGTTTGTGTTGAGAAATCTGCTGTTACTCTGATGGGCTTTCCATTGTAGATAATCTGTTTTTTCTCTCTAGCAGCTTTTAATAATTTGTTCTTTTGCTTTAATTCTGTGATCTTGGTTATTATGTGTTTAGGTATAGATTTATTTTGATTGTGGGTATTTGCAGTTTTATTTTTTCTTTTGTTTTGTTTTTTGTTTATGGTGCCAAGGACTGAACCCAGGCCTTCCAGCTTACTAAGTAAGCATTCTACTGTTAAGCCAAATCCTTATAGTTCTATTTACCTCATTTATTTGTATGTTGGATTTTTTTCTCATGTTTTGGATTTTTTTTTCTACTACTTCTGCAAAGAGTCTTTTTATTTCATTTGTGCTGACTCCTGTAGTTTCATTGGCACCTATTATTCTTATGTTGTTTTTCTTTGCATCATTTTTTAGCTGCTAAATTGTTATTTCCTGGTTCCTTGTGAATATTAAGAGAGCTTTCCTTTTACATAGAACCAATGCTCTGAAAATTGCAATGCTTCCAACACTCAATTATAGATTCAATCAAAATACCAACAGAGGTCCTCACAGGACTAGATGAAGCTATCTTTAAATTCATATCAAACCACAAAAGGCTCAGAACAGAAAAAATGAATCCTGTACTGCAGAACAAAAAAGAGATATCGTAATACTTGACTTTAGATGGTACTACAAATCAGCAGTGATAAAATTGACATGATATTGTCACAAAGAAAAGCTTACAAATAAATGGAAATATGTTTTGTGGATTCAGAAACATACCTCGATACATTCAGCTCTTCGACTTTTGTGTGGGAGTCCAAGAATATATGTTGGAGAAACAACATATTCAACAATTGATTCTGCACAAATTAGCAATTTTCAGTAGACTGAAGTGTAATTCAAGACCCTTAGTGCTAGCTATTGCTATTCAAAGTTGGGAAGAGCTGCAGGGAAAAGTTTTACTATGCAGATGCTTTCTTGCACTGTATGTTAAAAAAAAAATTAGCTCATAATTATTCTCTATTTCAATGATGGTGAGCCTATTACAGTTGTCAGGGAATGAAACAGCTGGCTGCAGCACACATTGACCATAGCCTAGGTTCACCATCACTGTTCTCTTTCATCCAAACTTGCTCCACGCTTACTGCTCAGGCTTTTCCTACCTACAAATTCTTAGTCTGTGACATTATTATATTTCGTATTTCATCTTCGAAAATCATCTCTAATTGCTTTCACTTCCAAAAAGTTAACATTTTTTTGCATTAAAAACATATTTTTAGCCGGATGTGGTGGCTCACGCCTGTAATCCCAGCACTCGGTAGGCTGAGGCAGGAGGATTGGTGCGAGTTCGAGACCAGCCTGGGCTACAAAAGTGAGCTCAGGACCAGCCTCAACTGCATAGCGAGACCCTGTCTCAAAAAGACAAAAAAAAAAAAAAAAAAAAAAAAAAAAAACATATATTTCTAAGTCTTATTTGGTGTTAAAATGTTCTCTTTTTTTTAGGGCTAGGGAGATAGCTCAATGGTATAAACTCTTGCCAGGCAAGTGCAAGGACCTGGAATTGAGGCATGCTGTGCCAGATCTCTGCTGAGATGGTCACTGAACCTGAATCCCTGTAATTCCAGCCTTGGGTAGGCTGAGACAGAAGGATCACTATGAATTTGAGCTGCATAGTGAGACCCTGTACCAATATCTTAAAGTGTGTTCTTGATTTTGCTCATCCAGAAATGAATAATTACAATAGGCCATGTCTGCAATGAAAAAAACATAGAATTTTGTAAAGCAAACAAAAACACTTTGAAAAAGTGAAGAAATCACATGTAGAATTAAATATTGACTGAGAATAAAAATGATTGAGATAAAGATTATAAGGAGTAGAAGTGTTTCCACAAATACAATTTCCTTAAAGTGACTTGTAACATAGGATGTTGAATGTGAGGAAGAGTGAACACGAAGATCAAGAGGGAAATGCAATACTACAGGATCGAAGGAATGTTACAGTAGGTAACGTGTCAAGTTAGCTACAAAATGGAAACAAGAAATTAGGATAGGTAGTTGTCTTGTTTACCAATCAGAACTGACATTTCAAGTAAATGTTATGTATTAACTGGGTTAAGTAGTTAACTAGGTTAGCATTAAAGTTTTAGTCTTTCTTTTAAGGTACCAGGGACTGAACTCAGGACCTTGTGCTTGCCAGGTAAACACACTTATTCTATTGTGCTATCTCCCCAGCTCTAAAGTTTTAGTCTTAAAAAGGACTGTTATAAGCTAAGCTGTCCACATAGCAAACCTATTTACTATACTCTAGGCTAATAAAAATGTAGAAATAAAAAAATAAGTTTTATTAAGCAATTGGAAGGGGAGAAAAATCATTTCCAGGCCTATACAAAAATCTCTCATATGATTCTCTATTCTGTCTTTTCATTCATCCGGCAACTGGGTAAATCTATATTCAGTAGAGTAGGACATTAATTAGACAGGATCTAATTAATTCATGAGTGACGACATGGAGTAAAGGCAATCTTTTCCATTACCCAAAGAACAAATAGAATCACTGCCATTTATGCTATATACTTTTCTTTCTATTTGGTTTCTATTTTATTAAAATTGGTGAAATTAACCTATCTTGTTGAAATTAAGATGGAAGCATGATCAAGGTTTCAGGATTGTTGGTCAATTATTGATTCTTACCCTGAGTTCTGTTCACATAGGTATGCTTCGTTTGTACTAAAATGCCTTCATAATCATGATAGTTGAGTGTTCTCTCCAATTTATACTTCAACTATTTTTAATTGCCTCGTGCATAGTGCCACAGTGATTGTAAATTTTATCTTTCATAGCAGTTATCGTTTGTGTACAGTAGAAGTATAGAAAAAGAAATGCATTTGAAACAGAATGTATATATTTAATAGATGAGGTGTTTTTACTGAATAGATGTAGAAACATAAGGAAACAGATACAGATATATCTGACTCCCATGTGTCTGTCTATAGAGAAACTCAGTGTAGAACTTTCTTTCAATCCAAATCATTAGGACCCTTACCTCTAATGGAGTTCCACTTTCTACTTCCTTTGTCAATGCAGATGCATACCTAGGCTTTCTAGATTCTAAATTTGATTCTGTCTGTTAATTGTTTACTCAAATAGCCCTCAGAGGATTAAAAGTAAATACATGTTAGAATCAACCTGAATTAAGAATTTTGGTAATATCTTAAGTATTTCCACACTATAGATTAGTGAATTCTATGTTTATTGCTTAAAATGTACACTGCCTGTGTATTTGTAAGCTTAATTAGGTTTTGTTGAGATCCGTTTTACAACTTACAACCTAGAGTTATGTCAAGAAGTAGTTTTTGTAGTTTCTAAGATTGAGTTTGTGGATTACAAAGTTTTATTCATTCAATAAATAATTGCAATTATTTAAAAAATCCTAATACACTGTTCTCTAGGGAACAGTTTTCTTCTTTAAATTTGGTTTTGTTAGGTAATACTCTTGGGTCTAATGGCACAAAATACAAAAGGAGTACACTCCTTGCAGTCCTCAAAGCTACAAAACAAGTACTGCATTTCTTAGAGAGGCAATCCTAAAATCTTCCAGCCTTGTAGAGTTGGGAAACGAAATAATTTATTTTGCGTAACCAAAGAACATGAATTTTATATTTAATATTACATAAATTGGAAATCACTATCTCTTTTTAATTAAAAATCATGAGAAGTGAACTGAGACTCATATCATGATAAAAAACTTTGAATTTATAAACCCTTAGTATATATTGCTGATGCTAATGTGTAAGCTTGAGTGACAAGTTAGAAACAGGGGTTAAAGCAACCTAATATGTAGACAATGAAACACTGACATATTGTCGCTGTTCTGTGACCTATGGTAGAAGAAGACTATTGAGAATCAAGCTACTACAGAAATGAAGGTTTGGAAAAAATATGTACATATTTTAATCATACTACTAAATTTATTGAATGAAGTTAGAGTATAAAATTATTCTTTTGTAAAATCATTAAATTGTGTGGCAGCAAAGTAAGATGAATTTTCTTCGAAAGCATAAATTAAGATACTTTTATAGTAATGAGTCACTGTCATAAGAGAAATTGAAATTGTTTATTCTGTAAGAAGCTAGAAAGAAAAGATATTTTTCACATTATGTAAATTTATTAAATGAATGCATTTTTATTCGATAATAATGATTGCCTATGCCTTTAATATATATGTTACTTGTGAATATGGAGAAATATGAAACTAAAAAAAGTGGGGTTTTTTTCTAAATTTGAGTTCCTGTGACATTCATTATTATATTTAATTTTAAGCATAATTGTAAAATTTCATCTAAGAAAATGCTAATATTTTAGTGAAGGTTCTTATGCTAATAAATTATCTAATCAGCTACAGATATCTTTGGGACTATAATGATAGTGAAAAATATATGTGTACTTATTTTACTGTGAATTAGGTGTGTTTTTATTACAGGGCTAGGACACATCTTAATTCTTATTTCTGTTCCCTTCTCTTTCTACTTTCCCTGATCCTTCCAACTCTTCTTCCCTTTCCCATTTGAAAAGATTCTATTTCCATTTTTTTTTTCAATTCTCTCTTAGTTTTTAGTTTTTTAATTTAAAAAAATGATTTATTTATTACAAGGTCTTGCTATGCAGTTTGGGCTCATAATGATCCTTCTGTTATCAGCCTTCCCAACACTGGGATTACAGGTGTAAGCCACAACTCCAGGTTTCGGTGGCTAGCTCAGGGAAACCAAGGTTCTGGGATTGGCATGGCATAACCTTCTGGATTTTGAGCCCTGTTCCTTGTGCTTGACAGGCAGGTGCTTAGACCATGAAGCTATCTGTTCAGTCCTTCAATTCTTTTTAAAATCCATCTTCCTTCCTTCTCTGGCTGCATCTCTTGATCCCCTTCCCATCTGAAAAATTTCTTCCTATTCCCTGTTATCTGTCTATAATATTGCATGTATGGTTTTTGACTTTAATATGGACCATAACTTCAAATTAAAAAAAAAATCACTAATGATGCAATCATGTTTAAATATTAGAACATAGGCATACAGACAATTTTAGTAAAATGGCCAATTAACAATGATAAAGGAAAGAAAAAAAATGTAAGAAGAAGTAAAAACAGTTTAGGGCAACTATCTTAGTTATTTTTAATTTCTTTCTTCTTTGTATTTTAAGAAAGTGCCTACAGGGTGTTCAGGGTCTCATTACTAGATAAGATTCATAGTAATCTGTCTGTTTACAGCCTCCCAAGAGCTGGGATTATAGGTGCATACCACCATACCGTCTCAATTGCGGTCTCAACACGCCTCACAGGTGGGACTGGCAGGACACATTGGGGATTCAACTGGCCACTGCGCTCTGCCTAAGCAGGTGCTTTAGTCCTCTGGGCTATCAGGCCAACACAATGTGCTTGATCTTTAGAAAACAATAGTACTCTACTGACATCATGACCTGTATGTGAGACCATCTCATGGTGTATAAGAAGACAGAAAAGGAAGAAAAATGTTTCAGATGTTCACATAATTTTTACATGTTATATAGTATACTAGAAAGAAAATAAATGGTCCTCTAGTAAAACCCTGAGTAATACAGAAGACTTCACAAAAATAAAATAAATAAAATAGATGGAGGATGTGAATAAGAACAGTTTACCATGGCAAAAGGAGGAGCATGTACATTCTTACTATATTAGATTGTATTTGTGGGTCTTTTCTCTGTCACTGCAAACAGTCAATAAACCAAGCCATATTTTTTTGAAGTATTGCCAAATAAATTTATTTGAAGATAAACTGTCTTATAAAAGGTCAGAGACAATTTAAGATCACAGATTCTACCTGTCTTAGAAAAAGGTTCAACTTCAAGTAGCCCAATTTGTGTCTGCTTTTAATCCCCCACATTCTTGAGTTATGAAACAGCCAACTTCTTATGCAACACACTCAACATCTGACCCCGCACCAGCAGACTCATAGCTTTTGGCTCTGGGGACTGCAGGTCCCAGACTCAGTAGACCCAGTCTGGGCTACCGTGGCCTGTGGCTGTGACTGCAGTCACACTTCCCAGCATCCTAGCCCTACTCTCCCTTGGCACCTTCCAAAGCACAAAACACAAACCAAGACAGTCCCACTAATAAGCAGGGAATGAGATGTCTGAAAAAGTGTGCTGTCAGCCCGTAGTAGCCCTTCCTGGTGACTCCCAGCAGGCTTGGCCAATTGCAAGCTCTGAGCAGTGGCCTCCCAAGGACCTAACCTGGCTGCCTGGCAGCCAAGAGGAGGAAGGAAGGGGAAAGGAACAGCACAGGTGTGACAGCTCCTGCCCACTCTGCCAGGAGCTATGTAATGATCCTGGCAATGACTTGGAGGGAAGGAAATCATCCTCCTGGGCATGTGATGCCTGGTGGCTGCTGACATCATCATGTGCAAGCACCTGCTGACAGGTAGGGCACACGCAGCAGTGCAGGTCTGTACGTTGGGTGTTAGCATGCCATGCATTCTTCTTATTCTTCTTGGACTTGGTAACAGGCTTTTCACAGCTGCAGAAGTCCATGTGTACAGAGAGCAGTTCATGCCGCTTGGCTATGTCAGGCAGCAGCAGCACCAACTCACTGAAGATATTCTGGAATTCTCCCCAAGCCGGTCCCAGCAACTCCTGTAATACTGGGATGCTGAGATTGTTCCCTGTCAGAACTCCCCAGAGTGGCTCTTGAACTTGTGCATGATCTCAGTATATATCTCATGAAGACCCATTGTTTTTGCTTCTGATTTTCTTCTTGTTTATTGACAATAGAAATCAGCTATGCAAAACCACACCACAGTGACAGCCTTTATTCTTCTTGGGCTAACGGATGATCCACAGTTACAGGTGATCACTTTCCTTCTTCTGTTTTTCACCTACCTGTTGAGTGTCGCAGGAAACCTAACCATCATCACCCTCACCCTACTGGATTCTCATCTCAAGACGCCCATGTATTTCTTCCTCCGAAATTTCTCATTTCTAGAAATTTCGTTCACAACGGTCTGTATCCCCAAATTTCTTGTCAGTATGATAACAGGAGATAAGAGTATTTCTTACAATGACTGTGCTGCCCAGCTGTTTTTTACTATCCTCCTGGGGGCAACTGAATTTTTTCTTCTGGCAGCCATGTCCTATGACCGCTTTGTGGCGATCTGCAAGCCCCTGCACTACATGACTCTCATGAGCGGCAGAGTGTGCCACTTGCTGGTCCTTGCTTCCTGGGTGTCTGGCTTCCTGATCATATTTCCACCGCTCCTGATGGGCCTCCAGCTTGATTTCTGTGCCGCCAACACTGTGGATCATTTCTTCTGTGACGTTTCTCCCATACTTCAGCTCTCCTGCACAGAAACAGATACAATAGAACTAATGGTGCTTCTCTCCGCCATTCTGACGCTGCTGGTTACCCTGGTGTTAGTGATCCTCTCCTACACAAACATCGTCAGGACCATCCTGAGAATACCTTCTTCTCAACAGAGGAAGAAGGCCTTCTCCACATGTTCTTCCCACATGGTTGTTGTGTCCATTTCTTATGGCAGCTGCATTTTCATGTATGTGAAACCCTCCGCAAAGGAAAGAGTGTCTTTAAATAAAGGGATCGCTCTGCTCAGTACTTCTGTTGCCCCTATGTTGAATCCTTTCATTTATACACTGAGAAACAAACAGGTGAAAGAAGCTTTTAAGTACATGGCTAAAAGAATTGAAGCTTTCTCAATGAAGTGAAGCACTGTAATGATATTACTAAAGTTATGAGTAAAATAAACAGAAATGGCAAGAATGTGACAGAAATCTTCTGCTTCTGTTAATAATTACATTACCTTTCCCTTGATTACAGCTTTCACTGTTGTCTGCTTATACATCAAATTCTAATCCTTACTGTATTTCATATATGCTCCATTTGAGGGACAGATACAGTATATTTGAAATATATATATATATATATATATATATATATATATATATATATATATGTATATGTTTTGGGTTTAATAATTTGTCCTTTCATTTCTATTTATTTCCTCTCAAAATTCACTTGGAAGAAGGTAAAGTAAGACTTTAAGTTTTCTGTTCCTTTCATCTCTCAGGAATTCAGAGATCAAATTTGTTACATACACTGCCTAAACATCAATAAATTATCTAGATTTTATCACCTAATGAAGTTATTACTTGTGGATAAAAACTGGGATATAGGATTCATTGGCTCTTCAGTAGAAATTTATAGCAAATCAATTCAATGATATTTTAAAAATACATCGATTATTTCATTTTTTCATTTTTATTTTTTATTAGTACATGTTCTCAGCACATAATGATTGAATTCCTGATGGTGATATGAATTATATATGTATAATTATAATTTTTTAAAAATATAATTTATAAATGTGTATTATAGATAACTGATAGGCAGGACCCGATGACAAGCAATGTGAAAAACATATTTAAGTATTCTAAAACAAGTTCAGTATGAACATGGAGCAGGCTTGCTTATTTATTTATTTATTTATTTATTTATTTATTTATTTATTTATTTTCAACCGGGAATCAAACTCAGGACCTTGCACTGCAAGGCAGGGACCTGTGCCCCTGAGCTATCTCTCTGGCCCTTGGAGCAGATTTGTATATTCAGGGTAATTTGAATCTTATGATGCAATAGGTCATATTATATTATCTCAGAAAGGCTGTTCAGTTCTTCTTCATCACTTAACAATGAGCCTTTGAAAACATTTTTTGTTATTTATCTAATGGGACATATTTTAAAAATTATTTTTCTTTTAATAAGAAATAATGTGACATTTTCAAAGCATGTTAGTAGTATATTCCCAATAATTGATACAATGCATATTATTGTCTTCATAGTAGTCATACAGAGCATAGGACGTAGACATGATAATTTTTCTAATTATTGTTGGTACAGAACATTTCTTCATTGAACTAAGAGAAAGTAGTTGTACACATAGTCCAGTATTCCATAATCGCACTGGGTTATTGGCAGAATGGGCAATGTCAGAAGCTGTTGATTTAAGCCTTTTACAGCTCAGCATACTAATCTAGCTTTACGTTTTATGCCTCGTGGTTAAACTTTTCTGCTGAGTGGTTAAGGGCGAGTTAAAGCAAGACCTTCATAACAAAACATGTAACTTTTGTATCTTCCAGGGCCGGTCAAATTCCCTCAGGATTTACTTTGAAACCATGTACAGCGCTTTGTAGAACTGTTGCCAGTGTCAGCCATCTGGATGAGTCATGGCCGTTGCTTGATCAGTTTGTTCTCTGTGAAAGCCTGAGAGAATGTTTTCTCTCTAGGTGACTCTCCTTAGGCACACTATACATCATCAGTCCCTTTCCTTTGCAGCCCCATAATCTCCTTGAACAGAAAATTTGGGAAACCACTGAGTTATAGGATGTTACAGTGCAGGTTCTCTTATGTCCTGAGTCCTCATTGACCTATAAGGGTTAGGGCCAAAATATTGGCAATCCTTGTAACTCTTCTTTTTCTCTAATTTTTGGTCTGTAAACTTGTATTCTTAACCCTCCAGAAGAGAAGCTTAGTGTTACTATTACTCTATAACATAGGTACTTGAGCTTAACATCACTGTCTTTCTGAATATGAAACATCTTACACTTAAATACTTGGAATTGGTATTTTCCATCAATCATTGATATTCTAATCAATCCCTATACACTGTGATAAAAGCAGTTACACATTTTTACACAGAGAGAAGACATTTTGAAGTCAAAAGGAATAACCAATATTTTCAGAAATTTAGAGACTACATCAAGAGATGAACTATTTAGCTTATGATGATAAGGAAGTTGAAGAAAAGTTGCTCGTTAGAAAAATGAATACTAACTCCAAACATTAAGATCACTGTGCCATCAAAAGTCATAGATTTGAGTTTTTTTATAATCATGTCCAAATAGAATCTTCATCTTACATAATTTCATAGGACATATATACATGTATTTATTAAAATTATGTATTTATGACAGTATAAAATACTTTTAAATTTTCCTTGAAAAATTAGAAACAGAAGGCAACAAACATTGTTAATTCTCTATTCTTCTTTTGAATCCTGTACCATTTTTATTGCTTAATGCTGCTCTTTTTTATCTTTTATTTATTAATTAATTTGGTACAGGAGCTCATATGCAGCTCTGACTCAGTGATCTTCCTATCTCAGCCTCGCTAGCACTGAGATTGCAGGTGTGCTCCACCATGCCCAGAGTTCTGGGGCCAGCACACCATACAGTACAGGGGATACCACCTGGACCTTTGCATTTTCCAGGCAAGCACTGAGACCACTGAGCTATCTCTCCAGCCTGTGTTGCTCCGTTTTTTGTCTTTGCTCTTGTTATTTTTTCTTTTTAAAATTATGTATATGTATATATATATATATATATATATATTATACCATATAATATATATATATATATATACAGGCTTATTATCACATAAAAATGTAACTTTAATAATTTGTGACTGTTGACTTATGGCGCATGTAATTTGTACATGGTTATGAAGTACAGCGTGATATTCTGATTTGTGTACATATTGCCTAGTGATCAACCAATTGTATTTAATATATCTAATACCTTAAAATTTGATAATTTCTTCATGGCGAGTCCACTCAAATTGCTCTCTTTATTTTGATGGTATTATTATTGATTATATTCATCATGTGCCAATTTTATGAATAGAAATATTAATTTTATTTTAATTACATATTTTATTATATTGACAAATGCTTATTTATTTAAATCTCCTGATAAAGGATCTGAAAGGTTTTTTTTTTAATAAGATTATGCTACCTAGCACTTAGAAGAATTTTGTATTTTGAAATTAATGTTTCACGGTAATATACAGATGTATCTTAAACGAAAATCATAATTATGTTAAACTCAATTCAAATGTCATTTAAACTGCTGTGCTTCTTATTTAATGTTGATGTTTTGACTTCATACTTATATATAAAATTTTAAAGAAATGTTTTCTATATTGGAAAATTTTAGAGTTTAACGTAAATTGATTTCCAAATTTTCTTTTATGTAGAAGAGCATTTTCACATTTTATATTTTATATTATGTCCAATAATAAAATCCAAGGCAAAAATCCAAACTGTCAGTTTCCAAAGTTCTTATTCATTTCAACTTTATTTTGAAATCTATCTACGTTTTCATTGGTAAAATATCTTCTAATTTTCAACAGAAGGACCAGCCAAATCGTTCAACGGATTAAAGCACCTGTAAGCAGGCACAGGGGCCAGAGGTTCAATTCCCAGGGCATGCTGAGAGGGTAATTGAGAGTGGTTGTGGTGGTGTGTGCCTGTAACCCCAGCTCTTGGGAGGCTGTAAATAGACACAAACTATGAGTCTAATCTAATAGTGAGGCCCTGAACACCCTAGAGATCCTTCCCTAAAATTCAGAAAAAAAGAATCAAGAATAATGGAGCCAAATCATTATAAAAATGCAGTATTGATGAGTACTTTTTAGTCACAGAAAAGGGAAAAATAGCATACGTTAACTTTTAAGAATGCTATAGTAGTCACAAATGTACCTTTTAAAAATATTTTGCCTGAAATCCTGAATTTGAATGTCACATTTTAAAAAGTATCTATTTGGCGTATCCTCACACACTTCTCATATGCTTATCTTTCCTTGTCTTCTTTCTCCTCTTCTCCCTGCCAGCTTTCTAACAGATAAGGACACAGGTTGAAAGTTATGCAAATAGTAAGTTCTTTATTTGCCACTGACGTTCAGGCTGTGATTTGCTGCCTCAAGGAATAAATTATGGCAAAATCCTGACAGGCAATGAAAATGCTTCTGATTTCTCTTTTGTGGTACCAGAGATCAAACTCAGGACCTTGTGTTTGCCAGGCAATTACTTATTCCAGTGAACTATTTACTCAGACCATATGATAATGCTTCTGATAGTAATCTTAATCTACAAAATTGCATTCACCAAACTAATAATTTGGTAAAAGATAAATTGTTGAGCTATATATTTGTTCCTTAGGTCTTTGAAGATACTAAATTCTGTGGTTATTCCAGGTAAAACAATATTTTAGACTTAGTGAAGGAGACTTCTGGTTTTCTGTATTTTAACTACCTTCTCAGGAAAAAAACCTATTTACTTACTTACTTACTTACTTATTCATTTACTCATTTATAAAGTCTCACTATGTACCTCAGACTCATAGTGATCCTCCTTCCTCAGCCTCCCCAGTGCTGGGATAACAGGTGTAAGCCACCATGCTTGGTTTTGGTAGCTGGCTTGGCACTGGGCTGACATGGCAAGCTGTACCAGGAATCCAACCTGGGTCCTTGAGCTTTTTGAGTAGGAACTTAGACTGCCAAGTCATCTGCCCAGCCCAGGAAAATGTTATATATGCTCTCAGAACATTGTCAAGAAGACCAGCATATAATCCTCATAATCAATGAACCTTTTTCTATCTGCCTTTCTTTGCTCTAGCAAAACTGAATGCTGAAGCATGCTGCAGTTAGTGTAATTGCAATTAACTCAGATGGAGCCACATAATCTTTGGATAGCATACATTTAAATGACTTCATTGGACAGTTTTTGTGTTCCTGGAAAAGGATCATGCATCCTCTGAGAAAGACTGGAGGAAGATTTTGATATTAACATCAATGTAAGACCCTTCTGGAAAAAAAAAAAAAAAAAAAAAAAAAAAAGGTCTTCATGAGTTTTGACTCTATGAAGCAATTAAAGTCTGTACGTGGACATAGGATTCTAACTGTATTATATGGTTGGGTCAATCTTTTATTCATCTTAAAGTAATTACAATTATATAGACCAGTTAGGTACTTAAATCTTCATTATCTGCTTTAGTGTTCGGAATTCTGTGATGTTATCCATTACTAAAATGCAACATGCAAATTTGACCACTGATTCTGCATTACTGATCAATAAGCAACCAAACAACTTGCCACTCTGACATAAGTGTTATAAAATAGGCCTCAATTCCCATGATACATCCTTTCCAATGAGGTTAATTTTAATAAAAGAATGCCCTATATCTATTCAGGGTGGAATTTACCATACTTTTTACATCTGTTAGTAAACTTCCTTGTGAATATTTCAATATTTTGTAGAAAGGATTTTCCTCTGGGTATTCTTTGGTTACATAGCTAAGCGATATGTATGTGCACTGGATAATATTGTCTTATGTCACAGCATCCTATCCCTTAGGATTTATTTTCTATTTTACATATTACAGCTTTGAGTAGAAATATGAACGTATGCATTACATCCATAATCATTAAATATATATAAATAAATTCTCCTTCAAAATTATGCTATCTCTGTGAAATATTGCCCTAAGAAATTGTTCTCACTTTCCCCTACTTTTATTAGTGTAATGAATAAATTACAACAATACTATTGCTGTTTATATCTTTCCATTTAGAATTTGTTTTTTTTTTTTTTTTCAGTAGAGAGGACTCAATCCAAGGCCTGTACATTTAAATTGAACTATGACATTTGCGGTCCCTATTGTCTATAAGCAACACAATGATATTATAGGACACAAAAGAGTGGTAGATTCTGCTGAAAATGAATTCCAGTATGCTTTTTTTGAGGGGAGGAAAATCTGAGATATTTGAAATATCTGCATATCTCTATATTTCTGTGGCCTCATCATCCTCAAATTCCAATCAATGAATTATTATATAATAGATCTAATGCAAGTGTAACTTTAGCTAACAGAGCTATATAACATACTGCAAGATAAGAGCCTACATTTGCTTTCAAGGTCAATAGACATCAGGATTCAAGACAGAACTAATTTATTTAGGACAGTGAAATAAATGGGAAAGCCAACAGTCCTCTCATTAACAAATAATAAATTTAAAGCATTAGGTTTCCTTGTAAGAATATAGGTTTAGTGTCATAAAAAACTTAAGAAACAGACATATGAACATCTATTCCTCATCTCCACTCAACTCAGTAGTATATCTTTCCTCCCATAGATGAATACTAGAATATGACAATGGTCCCACCAGCTGAATTAGATGGCAACTTCAATCACATTTGTCTTTCAATTTGTGGCCCATTTACTGAAGATAGTTGAGAACATGCTGAACTAAATGTCAAGTTATTGATTTAATGAATGCGTTTTTAGAATATCAGAAGATAATATCAGAAGCTTCTATAATTTTGCTGACTCAAGCTAAGAATAAAAGGTAACACAGTCACCTTTTTTATATGCATTACTTATATTTCTCACCTTTATAATATTTATATGTATCTGGTATAACCTATTTGGATTTAGCCTTTATGTAAATTTATTGCCAAATGATGATACTTAATGAATGGTTAATATTGCAACTTTTCATGGTCACAGACTTAAATACTTGAAGTGAAATAACTAAGACTCCTTAAAGGTCTATTTCATGCAACTACTGTGGTAAAAAAATTTTTTTTTGAACTGGGGACTGAACTCAGGCTTTTGCACTTGCCAAGTAAGCACTTATTCTTCTGAGCTATCTCCTTAGCCTTAACACACTTTTTATTATCTCTTGTTTTGTATTCTTTTGTGAAGATTGTTTTTATCCCGTTTAAGTTGGAAGATAAATGTGGTAGTTTATACATTGTGTCAACTTGAAGAAGCTTGGCTGGATGGAATGAGCTGGTTCTGGGCTATGGGGGCCGCATCCTGCAGGATGCAGAAGGCCTGCCCTGGGATGTGATTGGTTCCACTCTAGGGCCAGATGAGCCAGCCCTGAGTGACTCAGCACAAAAAGTGTATAAAAAGAGTTGAGAAAGACCTTGAGCACATCAGCCCAGCCCAGCCCAGTCCAGCTCAGAACAGCCCAGCTCAGAGCAGCCCAGCTCAGCCTTGCTCTGGCTGCTTCCTGACTGGCCCAGCCCTGCCCGGCTTCCTTGGAGAGGTCCTCCTTTTGTGAGGAGCTTGATTTTCACAGCCTTGCCACTTTGGAGGAGCACCAGCACAGAATTTGAGTATGAACTGAAACCTCCACAAACTGTGAGCTAAATAAACCTTTCCTTCCTTCATTTAGAGTGTTAGGTATTTGCTCCAGCAATAAGTAAAAAGTAACTAAGACAATAAAAATAATGTTTTTTTTCTCCAAGAGAAAAACCAACATTGTTTCTTCAACAAGTTATACAGTGATATCTACCAGAATGGCAATTTCTGGTGGGTTTCCTGGCAGCCTATGCTTGAGGTTTCTAGTGTGTAACATAGGCCTGTTGTGTAGAAGCATCCATGTGAGTCCTCTCTTTATACCCATAGTAGGTACTGCAGAACAAGCAGAAATAACTGAAGTGCTGTCAATTGATATGTGTTGAGTAGTAGCACCTATTTTCTGAGATGAAGAAGATTTGAATTTCTTCAAAAGTTTGGAAGTTGAAACAGCCATATGTAATATACTATTTTTTCTTTTTAAGTTTTATTTCGTGCAGGATATCACAATGTAGATTCCTAGTAATCCTTCCGTTTTAGGCATCCCCAGTGCTGAGATTACAGGTGTGAGCCACCACACCAGGTCTCTGTGGCTGGTTTAGCATGCCCAGGTGCAGGGCTGGCACAGCATGTGATTCTGGGGATCCTGTGCTTGCCTAAGCAGGAACTTGGTCCCCTATGCTATTTCACTGGTCCTTATCATAAACTCTTCTCAAGGGTTTCACTCTTAAAACAACATAAGGTAGAAAAGGTATAAAAGGAGACTAGAGGAAACTAGCTTCCCTCTTCCTATAGTTACAGCAAACATTAAACCCACTTCAACCCACAGTAAACCTAACAAAAATTTTATGTCATACAGTTTTCCAAAATCATACGTATAACAGTAACACAAAGAAGAAAAGTTCAAATAGAGAAAGTTACTATTAAGATCAGATATAGGACATAGATGTTGAGAGTATGAGGTTGGAAATTTAAAAAAAAATCTGATATGTTAGTAGCTATACAAGTATAAGTTGAAAATATTAGAGATCATCAGGATTCTAAAATTAAAAATATGCTTGAAGTTAAAAAGATTGTATTAGTAATAAATAAGGCCAGTGATGTTCCCATCCTCAATTAACTGAGCATGATTAACAAAAGAATCAGTACATTTGAAAATAAACTAATATAAAATAAAAAAATACCAAAATACAAACTTAAAAACAATACTATCCAATGAGCAAGTAGTTGAACTGCGACTGCCTGACAACCTTCTAAAATTAATGACAGACACTAACAACAGATCCAAGAAACTCAGAAAACACATATTAGAATAAAGTGCCAAACCATGCAAAACAAACAAAATCACACAATTGAAGCATATAGTGTTAAAATGATATGAAACCAAATCTAAAGAGAAAATTTTGAAGAGCAAAAGATAAAACTTTTTCACATACAGTAACTTTTTGACATTTGATTGGAAATTATAAAACCAAGAATATATAATAATATGTTTAGAAGTTGAAAGATAACACCAACCAATTTTTTTTTTCATTCACTGAAATTGCCTTTTAGAAATGAAGGAGAAATATATACTGTATTGATCAGCTTTCTACTGTTGGGACAAAATCCCAGACCCCCACAATATGTAGGAGCAAGGAGTTGTTTTGGCTCATGGATACAAGAGTCCAGTTTATGCTCAATGGGCTCCAAGTCAGAAAAGTTACTGTGGAAGGACTTGGCTGAGAAAAACTGTTCGGTAAAAGTGACAGAGAAAGATCCCAAAAAGGAGCCAGAGACCAGGTATCGTTAGGCCCTGAGTTCATATTCTCTTGGTACATCTCCTACAGAAAGACTCTCCCTTTTCGTAGGCCATTTAGCTATGAGCTCATCAGTATGTTGATGAGTTCACTGAAGAATCCAGACATCTCTCCTTGGCTCTCTTGATTTAGTGAAGTTGACAGTCAAGAATAATTTGCTAAGTACTTGCTCAAAGGAACAAAGTTAAGGACTCTCCAGTATGTAGGCTCTTAAATTTATCTTTAAGAAAATGTTTCTCAGGAAGAAGAAAAATAACACACGTGAAAACATGTATTTGCATAAATTAAGGTATAACAATGAAGAAAAAACATTATTTGCATTTCTATTTCAAAATTATTTAAAAGATTAGCATGTATTAAAAGAAATCATAGTTACAGTGATTGGGCAATACACTGTAAAGATAATGTGAAATGAATGACATAGCTGTGGTTTAAACATCTGTTTCAATACTTACATTCAATATCAACTGTCATTTTGAACAATTTAGAGGTGGAAAATGTAAGAAGTTATGAGACCACGAACGTACTCTTTCCTGACTGGACTGATTCCATTATTGGGGTAGTATGTTAGTAGGGGTGTCTTGTAAAGTGAACTGTCTTTTGCAGATGGGATTTCACATGTTCCTGCCTTTACTCTCCCTCTTGAAAGCTTTATAAAGCCAGTCTTCATTTTAGACTAGAAGATACTTCAGCTAGAAGATACTCACTATATATTATCATCTTGATAGTGAACTTCTTGCCTTCTACAGAAATAATAATTAAATGATTCCAGCATAAATAGGCTATTCTGTGGCATTGTATTATAGTAGCAGAAACAAAAGACAACATGTTACAAATAATAGGAGAAGGCAGTTGGGAGTATTGTGCTATAAGTTATCATGCAATGCAAATAGTATTGAACAGTGTTATTTGAATATGGATTTTGATTAGCTTAAACTGTCTATAATATGGGCTAGGACAAACACTACCACAATAAAGAAGTACAATTAGAAAAGAAGCAAAATTAGATCTCATAAAATACTAAAGTGAAACAAACAAAGGTGGAAAAAGAAGAGTCCAAGACTATTGGAAGGACAATTTGATAATTAGCCATGAATTAATCCCTTTCCCTTCTATAATTTTCTTGCTTGTACATCTGAATAAAAACTGTCCACTTTCAATATGGGAATGCAATATCCTGCGATGAAGAAGATTTGCCTATTACCTCTGGGCTTGTGCTTTCTCTTCCTAGGGAAATCAATATTTGTGACAGAGAAAAAAAAATCCCATGACAGACAGCGTCATACATGTTCCACTCCATGTGAGGTGGCACACCTTTCTAGGCTTTGGCCAGTTTGTCAGGTGGTGACTTAGGTATTAGACCGAGTCCAGGCTATCTTTTGGAGCCTCTCAGCCATTGTACAAAATCAGAAACAAATAGACAAGATCCAGCCTTAGAAGATGCTTTGGGAAATTGGCTGACAATGGATTTGAAGTCTTTCCTTTCCCCTACTGCCTTTTGTAAGTAATAAGCCCATTTTACATAACTTGTTACATGCAAGTATGTTTTCTTTCCAGACTCATAGAAGTAGGGAGCCAGCACATGGTGGACCTAAACAGTATCTCAGAGCGCAGTGGGCACAAGGACCAGTGAGAGAGCTCAGAGGTCTAAGGTGCCTGCATCGGCAAGCTTAGGCAGGCACATCCCAGCCTGCCTGCCTTAAGAGTGGGCTAAAATGGCAAAAAATAAAAAAAAAACAAATGCAATGGGTATGAATATATGGATTTCAGTTACTTGTAGTTGGCAAGGTGATGTTCTTTGCTTCTGTACAGGAAGAAGTGTTATGTTTGTGGAGTTGTAACCCATGAGTCTGCTTCACAAATTCTAATTAGTAGAATACTTTTATAAATAGTAGATATTAATCCGAGGACATAATATTATAAATTATGACAAATATGAAAAGACTAAGCACACAAAATACAGAGACAGTTGGAAAGGACTTTGAAAATTATTATAAATAATAATAGTAAATTATTAAAAATTTTTGACATTAAATCCTCATTTTTATTTTCAGACATCATAGTAAAATATATTTTGAGTTACTTAATTTTACATATTTATGGACTACAGTATGATATTTCTATGTATATATAATGTTTAATGATTGTATTAATGTGATTAAAATATCCACTACTTATAAAAATGCCTTCTTTGTTTGGGGGTACTTGTTATATCACAAGACAAATAGGTCAAAAGTAGAGGGATAATGAAATTAACTAAAATATCTGTATTTATTTCACACTAGGAAAATAGAGAATATAACAAATATCAGGCATTAAATGAGCATTCATTATGATAAAAGACTGATTCTCTAAGAAGACTTAACAATCCCAAATGTTTACTTAAAACTGAGCATAAAATATATTGGTCAAATTTGTTACAGCTGAGAAGAAAAGTTTAAAAATTTACTATTTCAAATGTTCATTTATTGCTGGTAAAAATACAAAATGATAGAGTCCCTTGGGCTAATTTGGGAATCTTTCACAGAGCTAAATCAAGTCTTTGTACATAATGCCCAAATTATGGTCCTGTTTACTTACCAATTATTTGAAACATCAAATTCAAATGACAAACTATTATATGTGAATGGTAAGTGGCTTTATTCATGATTACAAAAGAAGAAAGCAATGCAGATGTTCTTGCATAGCTGAAGAGCTCAATATATGCGGTGTATTTATAGAATATGTAATATTGAACAATAAAATGCCATAGCCTGAGAGGCTACAATTTTGTACATCCTTGGATTTCTAAATGTCTGCGTAAAAATGTATAACTGCTCTTATCACACTCTACAGAGAATTATTAGAATATCAATGATTGTCAGAAAATATCAATTTCAAGCTAAGTCAAAGATGTTTGATATTAAAAAAGCCAGCGATGTTAAGCTCAATTACCTATGTTGTAGAGTAATAGTATCATGAAGCTTCTCTGCTGGAGGGTTGAGAATGTAAGTTAACAGTCCAAAAATTGGAGAAAAAGAAGGACTATGAGGATAGCCAATATTTTGGCCCTAGCCCTTCAAGGTCAGTAAGGACTCAGGACAAAAGAGAACCTGTGCGGTAATATCCTATAACTCAGATGTGTCCCAAATTTTCTGTTCAAGGAGACTATGGGACCTCAGAGGAAAGGGATAAATGAACTATAATGTGTCTAAGGAGAGTCACCCAGAGAAAATCGTTCTTTAAGGGTTTCACAGAGAGCAAACTGGTCAAGCAACTGCTATGACTCATCCCTATGGCTGACACTGACAACAGTTCTACAAAGCACTGTATATGGCTCCAAAGTTAATCCTGAGGGGATTTGACCTTGAAAGACACAAAAGATGAATGCTTTGGTACACAGGTCTTGCTTTAACTTGCCTTTGATCACCCAATGGAAAAGCTCAATTACAAGGCATAAGAAGCAGAAGTAGATTAGTACGATGAGTTGTAAGAGTCTGAAATCAACAACCTCCAACACTGCCAGTTTCACTGGTAACCCACTGCAACTATGGAACATTGGACTATGTATACATCGACTTCCTCCTAGATCAAAGAGAAGAATATTTTTTATTTCCTTACCAATATCAATTAGAAAATGTGTCATGTCCACACCCTGTGCTCTGTATTCCTATTGTGAGGACAATATGCAATGCGTCAATTATTGGGAATGTACTACTGATGTGTTGTGAAGCTATCATATTGATATTTCTTATTAAAAGTAATTAAAAATTTAAAAAGAAACAATTACATAGATATGTAATGAATGGTAACTGCATGTTGCTAAATAATAAGCAGTTAAAAGATCATATACTACATGATGCTACTTATGCATTAATGAGATAAGTTTATAGAGAAAATAAATGTCACAGTGATTTCCAAGACTTGGGTAGAGGAAATTATGATCCTTGTAACTATTTGGAATCTTACGTGTAGCTCTGTAAAGCCCCAGCATTTGACAGCTTTAATCATACAAGCTGTTTAGCAGAGGACTGAGAACTTCTACCTTGCTAATTTCTTCTTGAGTACACATGGAAGGCAGAATGGTAAAAGAAAGGAATACGTCCAGTGTTCTTCACGAGCAATGTTCAAGAACAAATAGGTAAGGTGTTATGTGAACCTACTTTCAAAGTTTAACATTCTAGCTTGATCACTCCTGGAAATATGTACCTTCTCCCTCTAATACCAAAGCAAGTTCAGTCTACTTTTGAAGCCCTCTTGCCTATAACCTGCACATATGGAGCTGCTGGTATTTTGAGTGTCTATCCAAAATTTCTGGTGTTAAAACCTTAACTCAATGTATCATAGAAGTCTATTGTGGGTCATCTACATCACAGGAGTAGGACTGTCTGCAGAAACTGCTTTTTCATAAAATAAATGATTGGTTCTTATGGCAGGTTGACCCCTTTCTCTTCTTTTCTTTTCTATTTTCTTTTTTCTTTTTTTTCTACTGAGATAGAACTCGGGACCGTGCACTTGCCAAGCAGGCACTTATGCTGATGAGTTATCTCCATAGCCTTTTCCCTTCTCCTCTTCGACACAAGTCCACATGTTCTTCCCCTTTCTGTCATAAGTTGAAGTTCTCTAAGTCCCTAACTGTTGCAGTTATTTGGTCATCTGGTCTTGGACACACCTGCCTCCATAAACATTAGCCAAAGTAAGTCTTTCTTCTTAGCTTCAGTTATTTTGTTATTGCAACCAAAAAGGAATGAAGGGGTGTAAGTTATTTAAATTAGTTTTTACTTAATGTTAATAAAAATATATTTGTTTTTCACTTAGCTTACCAAATGCGTAAGAAGGGCATGATACGAAAAACAAACAAACAAAACATGAACATATAGCCCCTGGAATGGACACTCTGAACATAATTATAGTGGGGTAGAGAAAAACCTATTACCTAAGGGGATAATACCTTAGATCTCCTAAGGCATGAAGATTGCTTATCACTTGTTTTAAGAACTGTCTCACAAGTCTTCCTCCAGAGGAAAACTTCCCATGCAGATGCATCAAGCTGCTTTAAGAGCCTTAGACTTAACTGACTACCGGGTATGACATCCCTTGCCAGTGGTTCTGTCAAGATAACATAGATGAAGAGGAGCAGCTCCAAATCTATCTGTTCCTTCATACTCTTGGCCAAACACCCCCACGGACCATCCTCAGTATTTAATCACAGAGTGGGGTGACAATTGTGCACAGATTATGGTTTGCAGAGCTAAACAGATTGGATTAAATGCATTCAGTTTACAAGTCAAATTACTGAATTGGGGACCATAAACAATTGCTTAACTATTACTTAACTAGTTACTTATTTTCATTTTGGGGGGGGCAAATCAGCGCACCCTGAGGGTGGGGCTGGTGCAGCATGTGGTGCTGGGGATTAAACCTCAGTCCTCTACGCCTGCATAAGCTTTCCTGAGCAAAGGCTTTAAACTACTGAACTATCTCACTGGCTCTTAACTAGTTACCTTTTAGTTGTTCAAATATTATATAATTTTGAACGGAGTAATTAGGCCAAATCATTACAAAAATACAGTATCGATGAGTACTTGCTATCACAGAAGAGAGAAACTGGAATGTACTTACTTTTAAAAGTTTCTATATCTATATCATTGATTTTAATACGAGATTTGCAGTATATTTGCAGTTTAAATGTAATGCTATTTCTTAATTTTGTTGCCTAAATATTAAATATTTGTTCAATATAGAGAAGAGTATTTGCTAATGTCTCTTTAACTGCATGATAGCTGGAAATTTGATTTTTTTTTTTTTTTTTTGTCTTTTTGAGATAGGTTCTCACTATGCAGTTCAGGCTGGCCTTGAGCTCACTTTTGTAGTGCAGGCTGGTCTCGAACTTGCACAGATCCTTCTGCCTCAGCCTCCCAAGTGCTGGGATTACAGGGCATCCCCCACCATGCCCAGCACAAAATTTGAATATTCTTGGGGTAGGCAAAATGTATCACCTAAAATTTGTGTTAGCGCTGTTTTCTCATTTCTCACGGTTTTCACATATACCAAATACTCATTTTCAGCCACTGAATTAAAAATATGTTTCAATTCCTACACACAACAAACCAAAAAGTAACAAATAGAACTAGAAGCATAGGGAAAGTAATTTCATTACTAATATTTCTTCCTTATATATTTATGTATTAATTTATATAACCTTATAAAGGTTATATAAATAAGGTATATTTGACCTTATTTTAACTTTTTATCAAGCTCACTTTCCCATGTCTACATGACCTACCAATCACTCTCAGAGTCCATGCAGCTTTGACTTTGTTTCTCCTGCCTAAGCAAGTTTTCCACCCATATCTATATATCTGTCTTTGTTCTGTATCCCTGTATCGTACCACTAACCCTACCTATCCCATTCTCAAAACCAAAATTTCAGAGGATAACTGCAGTCACAACCTACTAATGTTATCAGAAAATTCTTTGTCATTTAGTGTTGTGGTACAGTGTGGAGAAATGGATGTAACAGTAGAGGTGGTAGCAATAGAAATGTAATGTGAGTAATTAACAAGCATAAAATTCCTATCACTCTTACAAACAAGACTGTTGGAATATACAATCATTTTCATGAACTTTGAATTTATTTGAGATAATATTTCTCCATTGCTTCTGACTTTTTTTTTTCTTGTGGGACCAGGGATTGAACTCAGGACCTTGTGCTTGCCAGGCAAGCATTTTATTCCACTGAGCTTTCTCTCACGCCCCCAATATTTCTACGTTTCTAAGTTTCTAAATACTAAATGTCTATGTTTGAAAAGAAAAATTCTCAATTTTGATATTAGTTTTATTTTCTGGAAGTATCACAGGACAAAATGAAAATGAAGAATCAGTCAGGGGAGACAGAGTTCATTTTGCTGGGGCTGACAGATGACCCTCTGCTACAAATTGTGATCTTCCTGTTTCTGTTTTGCAATTACATCTTGAGCCTGGCAGGAAACTTAACCATCATTGTCCTCACCCTCCTGGATCCCCGCCTCAAGACACCAATGTATTTCTTCCTCCGAAATTTCTCCTTCTTAGAAATCTCCTTCACAACGGTTTGCATTCCACACTTCTTGATGAGTATCCTTACTGGAGATAGAACAA